>CAUYLG010060509.1:0-27561 GCA_963573385.1 Cacajao melanocephalus
AAGGATATGAACAGACATTTTTCAAAAGAAGACATATATGAGGCCAACAAACATATGAAAAAATGCTTATCATCACTGGTCATTAGAGAAATGCAAATCAAAACCACATTGAGATACCATCTCATGCCAGTTAGAATGGCAATCATTAAAAAATCTGGAGACAACAGATGCTGGAGAGGATGTTGAGAAACAGGAACAATCTTACACAACTGGTAGGGAGGAGTGTAAATTAGTTCACCCATTGTTAAAGACAGTGTGGCACTTCCTCAAGGATCTAGAAATAGAAATTCCATTTGACCCAGAAATCCCATTACTGGGTATATACCCAAAGAACTGTAAATTGTTCTACTATAAAGACACATGCACACGTATGTTCATTGCAGCCCTGTGTACTATAGCAAAGACCTGGAACCAACCCAAACGCCCATCAATGATAGACTGGACAAAGAAAATGTGGCACATATATACCATGGAATACTACGCAGCCATAAAAAACGATGAGTTTGTGTCCTTTGTAGGGACATGGATGAATCTGGAAACCATCATTCTCAGCAAACTGACACAAGAACAGAAAACCAAACACCACATGTTCTCACTCATAGGTGGGTGTTCAACAATGAGAACACGTGGACTGAGGGAGAGGAGCATCACACACTGGGGGCAGTTGGTGGGGGATAGGGGAGGGTCAGCAGGGGGTGGGGAGGGTGGGGAGGGATAAAATGGGGAGAAATGTCAGATATAGTCAAAGGGGAAAGAGAGGCAGCAAACCACCTGGTTATGTATGCACCTATCAACAACCCTGCATGACCTGCACATGTACCCCAGAACCTAAAGTAAAATTAAAAAAATAAAAAAGAATAATTTAGATGTTTCTAGCATAAAGAAAACACAAATAGTTAAGGTGATGGATATCTCAGTTATACTGATATGATTTTTTGTTTTCTGAGATGGAGTCTCGCACTGTTGCCCAGGCTGGAGTGCAATGGTGCGATCTTGGCTTACTGCAACCTTGACCTCCCAGGTTCACACAACTCTCCTGCCTCAGCACCCTGAGAAGCTGGGATTACATGTTGGCCAGACTGGTCTTGAACTCCTGACCTTGTGATCCGCCCACCTCGGCCTCCCAAAGTGCTGGGATTACAGGCGTGCTGCATGAGCCACCGTGCCTGGTCACTGATATCATCTTTATAAATATATGAATGTGTTAAATTTTCACATGTACCCCCGAAAATATGAACCTCTGTTATGTATCAATTAAAAAAATAAATAAAGGTAATAGTAATGTTCAGAGAAGGAGATACCCTTGCTAATTCCCATTTTATAGATGAGAAACTGAGTGGCACAGAGAGTAAGTACTTTGCCTAAGACTATGCAGTTAGGGAGTGGGACAGCTTGGATTTGTGGCCAGAATATCATGCTTCAGAGCCTGGAAACTCACAGATTTGTGGTTAGGTGAAAGAAACAGTCTGCACAAGCATGCATGTTTTAGGAATGCATTTAAAGTAAAACTTAGTATGTTAATAGATGTATACAAAAACTGGCCCTAGTAATGAAAAGGTGAATTGTGACCTTGGTAAGATCACATTCATTACAATCCTGGCAACGGAAGTCATAGTGCAGTGGGATGGGGGTTACTGGGGAGTAAAGAATGTTAACAAGGAATGCAGAAAACTATTTTTAGAGCTTTAGCTTTGAAGAGGAAAGAGGAGAGAGAGAGAAGAAGGAGGAGGAGGAGGAGGAGAGGGGAAGTTGCGGAGTGGAGGAAGAGCGGAAGGAGCAGAGGGGAGGAAGAGGGGAAGACGGAGGAGGGGAGGTAGGGATATATTAAGTGGAAAAGATAGGTTGCCAAAGAAGGTGAGAACTGTGATTGTACTTTTGGAGAAGACTATGATGTGTGTTGGGGGGTGAACATGTTCGTGTGCACCTCACTGACAGGAATGCATCTGAGGAGTATGCATTATCCTAAGGGACAACAGACCCCTTGGGGTCAGGGGGTAGGAGGAGGGTCAGAGAGATGCAGGATAATTTAAATGTATTGAAGTGCTTTTGTATAGTGTTTGAAATTTTGTATTCAGGGGGAAAAAGTATTTTAATAAAAATTGAAAACAGAGAATACTTGTGATAAGATTGACAAAAGTAATCTGCACATATATTCCATAATTTTTTACTTTGGAAAATCATTAATTGTCAATTTTATGGGGAAACAAAGCAGATTTTAAAAATGAATGGAGTAGTTGGGCGCAATGGCTCATGCCTGTAATCCCAGTGCTTTGGAAGGCCGAGGTGGGCGGATCACGAGGTCGGGAGTTTGAGACCAGCCTGGCCAACATGGTGAAACCCTGTCTCTACTAAAATAATAAAAATAATAATAATACAGAAGGATTGGCCAGGCATGGTGGTGTGCGCCTATGGTCCCAGCTACTTGGGAGGCTGAGGCAGGAGAATCACTTGATCCTGGGTGGCGGAGGTTACAGTGAGCTGAGATCGCACCACTGCACTCCAGTCTGGGCGACAAAGTGAGACTCCGTCTCAAAAAAAAAAAAAAGAATAGACTCTGTGTGTGCGTCTGTGTGTGTGTGTGTGTGTGTGTGTGTGTGTCTGTATATGTTTCTAAATAGTCTAGCTCTACCACCTCAAATACAGCTCACAGTTGCAGTATTTTCTGTTCAGACCATGACTGGCTTCTGATCTCAGATTTAGATATCCCACAAAAAATGCTTCTGTTAATATTCCAGAAAAAAATGATGACTACAGAGGGATAGCTGGAGGTAAGTGAAAAGTTCCAGAAAACCATGTCTAATCCCATTAATCAAGCTCCCAACTTTCATCCCTCCCTCCTTTCTGCTGAGTCCCCTGGTCTACACTCAGAGTTGCAATCCTGACTCTGGCCACCAAGAGCCATTACAGCTATCTCCACATTCCTCACTCTTTTTTAATGAAAAGGGGTAAATTTTACAGAGTAAGTAATGTTATGAAACTTCTCTTTACTGTGACATCAGTAGTTTGGAATACCCATTTGTATATTAAAGCAGGCAAATTAGCTGTTGATTCTAAATCTTCAGCACATTCAGTGATTTATCTTTTCCTTCATTAGTGTTAGTTGAGGTGTCTGCATATGGGGGGGGGGGGTCCCTCCTGGAGAGCAGGGTGTTCATCACCCATCTCTCCAACCCTGTACAGGCTTCTCAGACCTTCTCCCACTCCCTCCTATGATCCCGTCTCCAGGACATTATGGACACAGCTGCCCAGACCCCACTCCAGGGCCCCATCCTCTCAGTCACTTCCTACTGCCCTGTGCTCGCCAAATCCTGCCTCCCAGCAACACCCAAGGCACATTAGACCTACCTGGTGTTTTATCCTATGGATGCCCCACAGTATGTTTGTACACTCTTTTTTTACACTTGTCAGGGTTGTTTTTTTATCCAGACAGAATTAGAATCATTCTACAGTTCGTTTCATAAATTGGGTTTTAGGGGAGGCTAGCGTATTTTTCTGTTCCTTGCTTATACTTTGTAGAGAAGTGTGATAATGGTGGTACAGTGATGCCCCCTCGTGACAGAAGCCTGAACTGCAGCAGCTTGAACCTCACTGAGCAGGAAGGTGGGAGGGAGATGCTGTGGCCCATGCACACCCTACAGAATTTTCCAGAAGTGTGGGTAGAAAAGGGGTCATTCCCACTATACAGGGATATTGACGGTCACCAGACAGAAAGTGTAGGCTCTTCCTGTGCTATGTGAAAGCACAAAATGATTATTTCTATGTTTATGCTTTCAAACCTCTGGATAAATAGCTACAGACCTATATAAGCAAAAATGTATCTTGGCCACTAAATGATCTTTGTGACCCACATTTGCCCTCATTATGATCATCTTTGCATACAAATGCATTTCCATAATAATGTTTTAAATTTCTTTGTCCCCAAAATTTTAGTGTCTTTCTTCTTTTATCAACCAGGTGGTTCATCATGTGGGTGCCCCAAAATTCATTTAATTAGTATTCTAGTCATGAAAATATAGTTGCTTCATTTTTTCCTGTTACAAACAATAGTATACTTAATATCCTCCTCTCATATATGCAAATATCTTTGTAAGCATTTCTGTGAAAAAAAATAAAAAAGTTCCTGGAAGAGTTCTTTCAAAACCCTTGAAACTGTAAAATTTTATATTAACATAATGAATTCCAAATACTATTGCTAACTTATATTCCTTACCTCACAGTATGTAAGGACCTTGTGTCTTCACACATTAGAAATAAAGTGAATCATTGCTAATCTTATGGACAATAAATCACCTCTCATCATTGTCTTCATTAAAACTTGCTTTGCTGAATTCTAGAATTCCATCCTATGGGTATGACATCAGTTTTCTCAAACCTGTGTTATTCCTTGTTATTTACACTGTGTGGAAGACATCTTTTCAGTGTCTGTGCGTGGCTGAAGGGCACAGCTCCTGTACCTGTTTACACTGGTGAGCCAAATGTGTCCTCTGAGAGCCCTATCAACTGTCTTGGAAGAATTCTAGTATTGTAATAACAGAACCTAGTTGTTGTACATGTGTGTGTAGTGTCACTTCTTGTGTGTGTGCACAGAATTTCCCTCTGCTTCCTTCTGCCCCTTCACAATTTTGTGTCCCATTTGGTCTTTCTTTCTAAATTCAGGCCCAGAAATAAAGGAAGGGAATTTTCAGAATGATAGTCCTTTTAACCAGATGCTTATCAGCATCCTTCACAATGTCCTGAAGTTAAACTTCTAAAAGGTAAATTGTTGGTGCAAAGGGTGTGCATCTATGTAGCCCTTTGATAAGTATTGCCATACTGACACCGCGAGAGGTAATGCCATTTAGATTCCTCAGGTAGAGTCACAGGAGAAAGTCCAAAGAGGAGTAAAAAAAAAAAAAACAATGCTGATGTCATGTTAGAGTGAAGGCCCTGGGCACTGTCGTGGACTCACTCTCAAGTTTCTGCCACAGTTGGAAGATGTGGAAGTGATCAGGTGTAAACTGAATTTTTCACACAAGTGAAGCCTGAGTCAGCATGGTGGGTAGTGGCAATGGGGCAGGGTCATTGCTTGGAGTTACTTAGGACACAGTCAGCAGGGCTAGGATACAGCTACAGTTTTATATACATTCATGGGTATAGAAAACATAGCATCAAGGCCTTTGTATGAAAAAGTTTGGTCATTACTGAGGTATAACAGAAGCCCAGGCTTTCTTGCAATATAATTATAGACAATAACATTTACACATTTAAGGATACAACTTGATGATTTTCAGTAAACAAAAGTTATGCAACCATCACCATAGCTGAGTTTTAGATGTTTCCATCACTCTAAAATGTCCCATCATACTTGAATGCAATTAATCCCTGCTTTCACCCCCAGTCCCAGGAACCATAGATATGCTTTGTGTTTCTGTGGATTTACCTATTCTTCACATCTCATAGAAGTAGAATCATGCATCTGGCTTCTTTCACTTCACATAATGTTTTTAAGGTTTATCTATTTTGTAGCGTGTATCAATACTTTATTCCTTTGTATTGATATACCACATTTTGTTTATCCACTCATCAACTGATAAACACTTGAGTTGTTTCAGTTTTTGGCCATTATGAATTATGACACTACATATATTTGTGTGCAAGTTTTTATGTAGACATAGGTTTCCATTTCTCTTGAGTATGTACCTGGGAGTAAAGTTGCTGGGTTATATGGTAGTTCTCTGCTTGACAATATGAGGAACTCTCAGAATATTTTATTGACCTTGACAGTCTTGAGGAGCATAGCCTTAATCTGTTTTGTTTTTCTCATGATTAGACCAGCAGTATGGAATTTGAGAAAGAACACCACAGAGTTGATGTGCCCTTCTTATCACATCATATTTGGGTTTACATGATGGCAACATGACCTTACTGGTGATGTTAACCTTGATCACATAGTTAAAGTGGTGTTTGCCAAGTTTTCCAGTGTATGGTAACTTTTTCAATTCACGTACTCTGTTCCTGAGAAGTGAGTCACTAAGTGTGACCTGCATTCAGGGGTTGGAGCAGAATTAAGTTTTACCTCTTGGAGGGCTAGTAGCTCCAAATACTATTTGGAATCATTCCATAAAGACAGTTTGTCTTCTCACACACTTTTCTTTATTAATTCGCCAAACATTTACTTGTATCAGTATGGATTTATGCATACTTATTTGAAACTTGAAATATTTTACTTAATGGGCATATCCCTAAAGAATTCCAACATCATTATTTCAGTGGTACAGTAAACGAATTTTGACTTAACTATCAGGAAACTGCAAAAGCGCTCCCTATCACCCCACTTATATTTCACTACCACTATATTTTCTAATGGTGGTATATTTGACAGTGATTTTAGACAATATATTTAACCATGGCAAAGTTTGAAACAGCATTGTAATTTCACATTATTCCATTGCCTACTTGGTACCCCTTGAGAAAGAAATAACAAAAAGATAAGGCAATATTATTGAAGTAGCCATACAAATTATTTCTGACATAGAGTAAATCTATTTATGAACTCCCTGTCAATGAAGCAAAAGTATAAGATATGTCAGGTAAAATGTGTGCTTCATTTGAAAGTATATTGTCTACAACTCAGCCTTCTGGTGATCTGACTCTGAAAGCTGTTTTACAACTCCACCTTTTAGGAAACTGACAGCATTGCATACAATCTTGTCTGTAGACACAAGGAAATGAATTCTGCTTTGGGGGAGGGAAACCTTTTCCTCCTGGGGAAATACCTATTTTTCTCTATTTGAACATTTATTTCAACAGTCTTGATCTGTAAATGTGACAAAGAGGTGGCTGTAGACTTGGCAGAGTTCATTTCAGCGGATGAGTGGGGGAACTAAGCCCCATTATGAGAAATGAAGACTGAGGTGTAGGGAGGTGCAGAGGAATGCAAGTTGAGTATTGAGAATACTTCATAGAATATTGATTGCAAATGGGAGAATATATGTAAAGAGGACATTGAAGATGTACAAATGGGTCCGTGTCATTGAATTATGTTTTACAGTCATCAGTGATAAGAGTCTCTATAATTAATCTGTTAGTGGGAAGGAGCCATCTCTTAGATCTGCCATCTGAATTTACCACACCCTTCTTTCCACACTTCACTTTCTTATTTCTATTCTGGGGAAGCTTAAAACTTAATGAAAGGGATTGTGTAGAGTTTGGCCTTAATGCCTGTTAACCGTTAACTAAGGAATGACTGAATGGGTGAATACACAATGTGCCAAACATGTGCTGATAATTCACAAATTTTTTCCCAGCACAGTGCTTTTATGCAGATGACTGAACCCGTGGAGTTAGGTGGCTGAGAGGATGCAGCTTCCCAGATCCCTACAACTGATGGCAGCAAGATGGGAGCACCCAGCTTCAGTGTTCAGAAGTAGATTTATGCAGACTTCCACATCTTACATGCAGGAGGGATCCTCCCTGACCTGAGCAGGTAAAGTCACAGACAGGCTGGTTTTCCAACATGGGGACAGGATTACAGCCTGCTCAGAAGTCAGCTGTGGTCCAGCTCTTGTGTCATTCAAAAAGACTCCAGAACATGTAGATCCAGCTCCTGTCTAAACTTGAACTCAACCAATGCACTGTCATTAGCAACCATCAGACAGCACACAAACACATACAAATACACACACACACACACGCACGCACATACACGCGTGTGCACGTGCGCATGCACCCTAGAGCCTTAATGCCAGCAGTAGCCCTAGGAGAACCTGCAGGCTCTGCTTGTTGCTTATTGTGTGTGTTAGGCTGCATATGTAACTGGACCCTTTTTGCATTAAAAAATGGTGATAATGATGATGAACAGAGTATTTGTTTAATAGGGAATTATTTAAAAATTACCTTAGTATCTAGTTAAATGTGATGACAATGGGACAATTTCCACCTGTCATGTTATCAAAGTATTTAAAAAAAACCATTGAGGATTTCAGTGAGGTGTGCATGTGGGGACATCTACTCTGCCTCATATTGGCAGAGAGGATTTCACTTAGTACAACCTCTTTCCAGATTGATTTGGCAGTATCTTTTAAGTAGTCTATGCATCCCCAATCTGTATGTATTTGGAGCCTGTGCCTTCAAGTATTCATCCTTGGTGTAACACCTGCCCCTCTATTAGAGAGTGCATATTCCTCATGATGTAGGTTGTCTTGGGAACTCTTCCTTTTTCTTTCTTTTTTTTTTTTAAAAGAGTTTCACTCTTGTTGCCCAGGCTGGAGTGCAACGGCACAATCTTGGCTCAGTGCAACCTCCGCCTCCTGGATTCAAGCGATTCTCCTGCCTCAGCCTCCCAAGTATCTGGGATTACAGGCATGCACTACCACACCCACCTAATTTTGTATTTTTAGTAGAGATGGGGTTTCTCCATGTTGATCAGGCTGGTCTTGAACTCCTGACCTCAGGTGATCTGCCTGCCTCTGCCTCCCAAAGTGCTAGGATTACAGGCATGAGCCACCATGCCTGGCCCGGGAACACTACTTTCTAAAGCACTGACCTAGAAACATTCCTCTGTCTTTACAGAGCAGGAAATTGATGTACAACAGGATTCTTTGATCAGAAAGAGAGGCAGAACTAGCAGCCTGGCTTCAGAGGTGAAGATACAGATTTCAGTAGTGACCCAGATCAGCAGGAAAGCAAGATTTACTTGGTTATGCTGTGATATGCAGCTCAGCATCATACAGTCTGCATGGGGACTTATAGGATGCTGGTCTTTACTTTTCTACTTATTGTAGAATGCTCCCCAGCCAGACTACTTAACCTACAAACATCATTGCTTCTCCAGCTATAAAATCACATAGAGGTCATTACCTCTACCTCCTGGTAATGCTGTGGAAATACGTGAAATAAAAATGCACCAGCATTCAGGAAAGCTGAGTCCCAATGACTCTCTTAGGTCAGACATCCTGCCCTTCTGTGGGATTTTTAAGCTCCCGTCACCCATATGGCTCTGCAGCTTGCCTTTTTTCAGCAAAACAGTATCTATCCAAGTTTTGGTTTTCATTAACGAATGTGTTTTCAAACGTTTCTGGGGCATGTATATTGCTCTTTACATGAACTCTCTGTTTATATGTGTATTAGCTATCTTGCATAACAAATTACCTCCAAATTTTGCTGCTTAAAGCAACAAACATATTAATACACATCATTTCTATGGGTCAGGAATTATGGCACAGTTTAGGTTCTGGCTCTGAGTCTCTCACAAGGCTGCAGTCAAGGTTTAGGTAGGGACTACAGCTATCTCAAGGCTCAACGGAGGGAGGATCCAATTCCAAATTCATTTATATGGCTGTTGGCAGGCCTCAGGGCCTCAATCGTTCTTGGGTAGGGACATCAGTTGTCACATGGATAGCTCACAACATGGCAGCTGGCTCTCCTTAGAGCATCGATAAGAGTGGGCCTAGCAAGCACAACACAGCTTTGTTGTCACTTGATCTCAGAAGTGACATCCCATCCCATCTCACATATTTTAATTTTTAGTAGCAAGTCACTACCTCTAGCCCACACAGTGGGACAGATTACACAGGGAGTGAATACACAAGAAAAATGAGGATCATTGGGGACAATCTTAGAGGGTGCCTACCACAACATCATCAGACCCTCTCTCCATATTGGCTACTGGGAATGCTTCATATATCATGAGAATTAGCTCCATGTAATTTGTACATATTTACTCTAGCCTACTCAGATAAGCTTTAATGGTTTATTTTATCATACACAGTGTTTTAAAATTTTCAGTATTATAAGTTAATATACAGATCAGTATATAAATAAATTAAGCAAAGACCAGAGTGGCATTGATTGTTATTGTCTAGGGAGGTTAGAACATTGAGATTCCTGGAGGCTTCAGAACACTTGAAAAGCTTTAGTAAAATTCCAGACTCCACTCCTGAGGAGACAATAATCAAAGCAGTTTCTCTGGTTTACACAACCTTTCTTAATTTCCTATAGCCTGATCTAAACTATGTACTTAATAATAGGTTACTTGAATAAATGTTAAGATTAAAGGAGGTACAACTTCGAGTACATCGCCTTTATAATTAGTTTTGTTAACATTCGTTTCCTACCCTCCAGATCATTGTTCCAGAGGAAACACCTTATTATTCTGAATAAGCCTGCCACCTTAAAAGCCAGTCAATTCACATGATCCACATACCAAGGTCTCTTAGCCCCAGGCAGAGGATTTCAATTCCACCATCATCATCCTTATCATCATCACCAAGAGGGGTTGTTGAGTGAACAGGCATGGGGATTATACAATGACCAGTCCCTAACCCTTGGTGGGGCATCACATACAGAAGAGGTTGCTGGGTGCTATGCTTTGAATGTCCCCTCCAATTGAAATGTAACAGCCATTGTAACAGTATTAAGAGGAGGTGCCTTTAAGCAGTGATTAGCCCATGAGGGCTCCACCCTTATGAGTGAATTAATGCTGTTATTGTGAGAGTGGGTTAGTTATCATGAGAGTGGGCTCCTGATGAAAAGAATGAGTTTAGCCCTACTTCCTCTTTCTGTCTCATGTGCTTACTTGCTCTTCTACCAAGTTACGGTGCAGCATGAAGGCCCTCGCCAGATGCTGAAGCCATGCTTTTGGACCCAGAACTGTGAGAAATAAATTTTATTTCTTTATAAATTACCCAGTCTGTTAGAGCAGCAGAAAATGGACTAACACAGAAAATTGGTTCAGAGACATGGACTGTAGCTATAACAAATACCTGAAAATGTGGAAGGGGCTTTGGAACTGAGTAATGATGGGTAGAGGCTGGAAGAATTTGAGTGAGCAGGCTAGAAAAACCCTAGACTGCCATAAATGGAGCTATAATGGCAATTCCAGTGAGGTATCAGAAGAGGAGAGCTGTAGGAAAAGTCTGAATCTTCTTAGATACTAAAGCTTTAAAGTAGTTCAAGGGGTTGTGACCAGAATGTTGGTAGAAATATGGACAGTAAAGGCCATTCTGATAAAGTCTCAGACAGAAATGAGGAACAGGCTGGGAATGGTGGCTCACGCTTGTAATCCCAACACTTTGGGAGGCCGAGGCAGGTGGGTCACCTGAGGTCAGGAGTTCGAGACCAGCCTGGCCAACATGGTGAAATCCTGTCTCTACTAAAGATAAAAAAAAAAAAAAAAAAAATTAGCCAGGCATGGTGGCGGGTGCTTGTAATCCCAGCTACTTGGGAGGCTGAGGCAGGAGAATCGCTTGAACCCCAGAGGTGGAAGTTGCAGTCACCTGAGATCATGCCATTGTGCTCCATCCTGGGCAACAAGAGTGAAACTCCATTAAAGAAAAAAAAAAGAAATGAGGAACAATGTAGGAAACTGGTGTAAAGGCCATCCTTGTTATAAAGTAGCAAAGACCTTGGCTGAATTTTGTCCATGTTGTAGGGCTTTATGAAATCCAGCACTTAATAGTGATGAAGTAGGGTATCTGATGGAAGAACTCTCTAGGCAGCAAAGCATTCAGGCTGCTATATAGCTACTTTTAACCACACACAGTGAGATGTGAGAAGAAATAAGTGACTTAAAGCATGAATTTATAATTAAAAGAGAAGCAGAACAAAAAAAAAAGTTGGAAAAATTTACAGCCAGGCCATGTAGAATACAAAGTGTGTTCAGGAGAGAATACTAGGGTGTGGCCAAGCAACTATTTGCTAAAGAGGTTACCATAGATGGATGGGAGCCAGATGCTATTTATCAAGATAATGAGAAAAAGGACCCAAAAGTATTTCAGAGATCTTTGAGGCTGCCCCTCCCATCACAGACCCAAAGATATAGGGGGACAAGCCCAGGATGCCCTCAATGGGCTTGCTGCAAAGAGAGACTTGGGTCTCTGCTTCCCACATTTCAGGACAGTGCTCCTCAGCCACCCCAGTTGCTGTGGCTCAAGTGGCCCCAGGTGTAGCTCAATCTACAGCTTCAGAAGATACAAGCTGTAAACCCCAGTTGCATCCATATGGTGCCTGAAGGCACACAGAGTGCAAGAGCTGTGAGGGCATGGCTTCCTCCTCCTAGCTTTGAAAAGATGTCTCAGACAGTCTGGAGATCCAGGCAGAGACTTGCACAGGGATGGAGCTACTACAAAGAGCCCCTACTAGGGCAATGCCTAGTGAGCTGTGGGAGCATGGCCATCTCAGAGACCCCAGATCTGTAGTTACCAGCATGCAACTCCAGCCTCAGAAAGCTGCAGGCCCGAGACTCCAATTTGTGAGAGCTGCTTAGTAGACTGAGTTTAGCAAATCCATAGAGGTAGGACTGCCTGAGGCTTTGAGGGCCCAGTTCCCATCCCAGTGAGCCCTGTATTCAGGACATGGAGTCAAAAGAGAATGATTCTCTAGCTTTAAGACTTAATGGGCCTTCCACAGTGGCTCACGTTTGTAATCCCAGCACTTTGGGAGGCCAAGGCGTGTGGACCACTTGAGCTCAGGAGTTCAAGACCAGCCTGGGCAATATGGTGAAACCCTGTCTCTACAAAACATACAAAAATTAGCTAGGCATGGTGATGCATGTCTGTGGTCTCAGCTACTTGGGAGGCTGAGGCAGGAGGATCGCTTGAGTCCCAGAGGCAGAGGTTGCAGTAAGCCAAGATCATGCTATTGCATTCCAGCCTGGGTGACACAGGGAAACTCTGTCTCAAAAAAAAAAAAAAAAAGACTTAATGTAATGTTGTTGGCCCTGTTGGGTTTTGGACTTGCTTGAGGCCTGTTACTCGTTTCTTTTTGCCTAGGTCTTATTTATTTATTTACCTATAAAGTCTTCTATATGCAAAGTAACCTCCATCTCTTTCCAGGCTCCAAACTGCCCTTCCTAGTGGCACCGCTATTTTGTGTATCTGTCTAGAAAAAGACTTTTCATGTAAAACCTGTATGTGTATAAGTATGTTTATGTACTTATAAACTACTACTAATAATATTTTTAAAAAGAAACAGTGGACTGGGGTGTGGGCTTTGGGATTACAAAAACCTGGATTTGACTCTGGGAACCATTAACTGCTGTTTGTATGATTTAGAGCAAGTAATTTATCTACCATATGTCCTATCATTGTTATCATCCTGTATTATTGTTTATTATTATTACTATTTGTACCACCTATCCAAAGGCTGGATGATAGGAGTAGAGATTACACTGCCTGGTATTACAATGTTCCTCAAACCTATAATTTTATAACTGTTGGATAGAATGCAAATTAAAGGAAGTATATAGAAAGCTCTTGAGTAGACCCAGGCATATAACATTATTTAATATGCTGCAGGTATGGCATTTCCATTCTAATGCATTGTTTAAGAATTGGGGCTGGGTCAACTGAAAAGAGTAAAATGTTAGATCTTATACCTTGTTATTTAATAAGAACACTTCACCAATGTGTTAGTATTTAAGATAAAAACAAAAAATAAGAAATAAACACAAGATACTAAACTACACATATGGTTGTAGTAGTTACATGAATTGTATATATAATGTACAGTATATGTGTATATATGCATGAAAAAATAACCACTGGAATGACATAGCACAATATTAATTTCAATCATGGTAAAGTTACTGGGTATTGATATTTTTAACCTCTGCACTTGGCTCAATAGTAAACATTTGCTAAGATGAGTATGGATTATATTTATGACTAAAAACTATAATCCCTTAAACCTCTGCTACTCATGAAATATTTTAGATAAATGTATAGAGATCTATAAAATTAGTCCAGATCAGGAAAAAAGTTTCCTCCTCCCCGATTGTGTCCCTTTCTTTCTTCCCTAGAGATAATCACTATCTACAGTGAGATAATATTAATTCCTCCATACTACTTTATTCTTTTACTCCATATGAGAACTCCCTAAACAAAATGTAGTATTGTTTTGCATGTTTTCACTGCCTGCATAAACACACACACACACACACACACACACACACACCCTGATCCTTACATTCAAGGGAGCATTGTGAGGCGTTTATGGGGAGAGCTTCCTCAAGATCCAAGCACAGTTTGGTGCATTATCTACAATGCCGGTATTTGCTTTTTCCCATCCCAACACTTTGATCTGTAACAAGGATGTTATTTCTTAGCC
Source organism: Cacajao melanocephalus (assembly GCA_963573385.1). Taxonomy (NCBI): domain Eukaryota; kingdom Metazoa; phylum Chordata; class Mammalia; order Primates; family Pitheciidae; genus Cacajao; species Cacajao melanocephalus. The sequence goes on from CAUYLG010060509.1 coordinate 14,086, forward strand.
CATTCATTTCTACTTTTACCCTTAACTATTTTTTCCCATCTGCATTCTTTTATTTACTTTGTGGGTGTTTAAATCCGGATTTTAAAATTTAATATTTAATTTTCTTTTTTATTAATGTAGATATTTAATGCTTTATAATATCTTCTGACAGCTACTCTACCTAGATTTTGGTATGTTGCTTTCATCATTATTCTCATCAAATTCTGCAATTTTAATCTATTCTCATGGAGCCCAAGATTTGGTTAACAGCCTCAGATAGAGTCAATTTTCATGAATGTTCCATGCTCATTTGAAAAGTGTGTGTAGTGCCAAATATCAGGCTTCACAGTTCACTGTGTCGATCTGTAAGATCTACTCTTGGGACTTGGTTGTTTAGGTTTTCTCTATAATTACTATTTTTTTCTCCATTTGAACATTTTTGAATTCAGGGAAGTATTGTGTGCTTTGGTATATAAGTATTAATATCTCCCATTTTCTTTGTGAATTCTAGCCTTTGGCATTATCAACTGTTCCTTTTTATCTCTTTAAATCCATTTTGGTCTCAATTCTACTCTCTCAAATATCAAGATTATAACTCCTGCTTTCTTGTTATGGGCAATTGCTTGGTATATACTTACTTATTTTTAAATTGTTAACCTACCTGAATTCATTTGTTTAAGGTATATCTCCTGAAAAAGCTTAATTTTGGATTTTGCTTCAATAGGAAATTTGCAAATACTTTTCCTTTAATACGTGAGTTAAGTCCATTTACTGTTATTGTTGTTCCTGGAATCAGGCTAGCTCCTGCTGCATTTTCTCGAGGCCCAATAACAAGAAGCAAACAAACTAGGAAAGAAGGGAATTTATTACTGTAACTAGATACAGGGAGAAGGCCGGAGATAATTCCACCAGATCAACTCAAAGTGTTACAATTTTCTTAGTGCTTATAAGAGTTGGGGTTATGTGCCTATGTGCAGTACAGCATTCACCTAAGTCTATTGGTACTAATTATGTTTCAATTAGAAGGCCAGAGGCAAAAAAAATGCTTGCTAAGTCCAATTAAAAGGGCCCCTTCAAGGACTGTCTACTGTGGTAATGGAGTGATTGTTTCTATCTTATCTCCTTTACAGCTTGGTCTGGAGAGCTGCCTTAGACTCTCCAATGAATCTATTCAAACAGCTGCCTCTGTTACCTTGACTTGTCTCAGATTTTGCTGGCCCAAGATGGGTCCTATTGTAAAACTGTTTCTATTATTTTGTCTTGCTCCAGCAAGGGAGAAGCCCATGCAAGGCTCCTGCTGACCTTATGTTTCATTTCTAGCTTGATGTCCCTATGTTTAACTAGTTGTTCAATGTTACGGCAGCACCGTGGAAATTTGTCTGTGTAACTGGGGTGCTATGCAGGCCTGTCTGTGTGACTGTCATGCAGACCTGCCTATGTGATTGTCAGGGAGAATTGGCCTGCCACAATATGATCAAAGTTTTGGTCATTTAAGTTCAGTTCTGTAGTATTGTTTATAAATACAAGGAAATTATATAGTCTTTCACTAGGTCATGTGTTTTATTTCCTCTTCCTATTTATTTAGCATTTATCATGGTTATTGTTTTGTTCCAGTGGTTACTTTTATATTAAATCCTTAACTACACTACATCCTTGATATGGAATGAAGTATTACTAATTAATAGAGAAATGGTTAAATGATACAAACAGATAATTCACATTAAAAAATTATATATACCCATTAAACTTTTAAAAATATGCCAAATTACAATAACTAAAGGACTCAAAACTAATATTCTAGGCTACCATGCTGAGTGATAAAGGAAAATTGTTGAAAAATACATATAATCTGAAAACTTTGGGAAAGATTATGTATAAATGAATGTTTTGTGTAATACCCCATTCCTGCCTCTTGATAAATGAATATGACCCTCTAGCAGTGAGTTACCCTTATTGACCCTGACCTTGCTAACCTATAAAATGGGCATAGTGACATTTACTTCAGAGAGCCATGAGGAGAAATGAGCAAACCTAAATAAAGTGCATGGTACCTAATACTTCAACAAATATATGCATAATCTCCCTTATGTTCTTCCTCCCACAAGAGGTGACTTAAAAATCAACATTTCAAAGAGATCAGTGGATTCGAACCATCGGAAAAAGAAATGCATACATATTTATATGATATATAAGCTTTGGTGCTATTTCTTTCTAAGATGAGATACTGAGGATGGTGAAAATAAGGAAGCAAATTATAGCCTCATTGCTTTTTATTTGTTGAGTTCTTCTCTTCTGTTTAAACTTCTATTTGGATGCTGAAATAGCAGCTTCCCTTTGAGGCCCAGAAAGGAGACAGCACAGAATGACAAAACATGAAGATGGGTCTGCTGTACAATGAACTGAAATCAGGAGACTTTAGCTCCCAATACCAGATCTGTCCTTGTGTACTGGACCATGGGGAGTCACTTCCTCTGTGTTGGTCTCTGTCCTTACACAGAAAAATACTGTATACCTAATGGTTAAGGACATGGGCGTTGGCATCAGTAAAGTGAGGAGAAAACTGGGGCACATTTAATTACTGGTTTCACGATGTTCAGGAAATGTTGAGTCTCCAGTTAAATGAAACTCATACATGAAGTATGACTGCATAGAGAATAAAACATGAGGAACTGCACAAAAAATGATACATTCTTCAAAATCAATGAGTGGTGGGGTTGGTACTTAATTATCTCTTGACTTAACTATGTTTTCCACAATTTCTAAATTAGTATGGTTCTTTTTAAAACGCAGAAGGAAGGTTCATTGAAGCAGTTGTTATGAAATATTTCAGAAATACAAAAATTATAGAATGTAAGAGACTTCCCTGTACTCATGTTGACATATGTAATATTACATATGCAGTTGAAACTCACTTTGAAGACTTCTCTGATTGTGAGCCTCCTTCTTTCTCAGAAGTAACCACTATGCAGAATTTGGGTTTTGAATTTTAATGACATTGCCCTATACTTTTATTACATATGCATATATCTATAAGTGAGAATGATATTGTTTTGTAGCATGGTTTTTTTCTATAGATGCCTGGCTACCTCATGGAAAAAAGGAAGAAACTTGAGGAGAACAAACACACAATCACATCTCAACACTGGGACCTGCCATATATGCCTCCTTGTCATGTGTACTCTTGCATACTTACTAAAGCAGACAACCATTTTCTCCGTTTATATGCTTATAGGGAGCACAAACAGCCTGCAGATACTATTTTCAAATGCTTTTTCCCAGCGTGTTCAAAGTCTTAGAGTTTCTCTGGAGCTAACTGGCCTAAAACAATGTCTCAGTGTATTCTGATATTAAACAACTTCCCATTTGTCTAGGCCAAATTATCTGTCTTTCATTCTCACTGTAACCCTTCAAGGCCTAATCCAGAACCTAATCTGGGCTATGCTGGTAAAAGAAGATAGCCCAGTCTACCACCCAAATCCCTTATTGGCTTAGGGGTGAATCCCATTTAGAACTTGATCTGATGTTACAATGGTTGGGCCTGTGTATATTTTCCTTCCTTTTCTTCTAATATTTTTAATCGGACAGGGAAGGTACTTTAAAAGTGTTTTAATTCACATTTGCTGATTGCTCCTGCAGCTCTTTGCTGAGTGAGACTGAGACTCAACTTTTACCCCAAACCCATCTGTGAGGATCCTTCCTCTCTGGAAGCTGTGATGCTGAACCCTGGGTGGTTTCATGCAGTCCCTTCCTCTTTCCTGCCCCTGTGACAGTCACTGCTTGGCTAACTAGGTGGGTAAACAGAGGAGCCTACTATCAATTCAAGGGGCTTTCTTTGGGAGAGTGCAGAGAGAAGCATGCTGTGAAACCACTTTCATCTTGTGACCTTCACTGAAATCCTGAGCAGTGCAGATGTTATCTGACGCTAAAAATAAGCTTCATTTGAGAGACATATTCACCCTTCTCCTAGGCATCTGTAATTTCCCTGAAGCTGCCCAACTGGGGCTATCATGTAGATAGATTCATAGATTAGTTCTGGGACCACCTACTTAATTCCCTTGGCTTAGAGGTGTTCCCTGTTCCAATGCCGAGCCGTCTTGTGGGGTAGGGCTAGTGATATTTATTTTTTTCTGATTATTATTTTCACTTCCAAAACCAAAACACTTTTGTTGTAGATAAAAATGGAAAATTGAGGAAAGCAAAAAAAAAAAATGTTAAAAACTGTGTTAAAAGTCTACTATTTATGGAGAAGCACCGTTAACAGTTGAATATATATATACATTCATGTGTCACTTAATGATGGGGATACATTTTGAGAAATGTGTTGTTAAATTGTTTCAATGTGCTAATATCATACAGTACAGTTACACAATCCTAGATGGCATAGCCTACTATATACCTAGGCTAGATGGTACAGCCTGTTGCTCCTAGGCTACAAACCTGTACAGCATGTTACTGTACTGAATACTGTAGACAATTATAGCAAAATGGTCAGTATTCATGTATCTAAACATATCTAAGCAATAAAAATGAAGAGTAAAATTATGATATAAAAGATACAAAGTGGGGCTGGGTACAGAGGCTCACACCTGTAATCCCAGCACTTTTGGAGGCCGAGGTGGACAGATCACATGAGGCCAGGAGTTCGAGACCAGCCTGGCCAACATGGTGAAATGCTGTCTCTACTAAAAAGGCATGGTGGCGGGCGCCTGTAATCCCAGCTACTTGGGAGTCTGAGGCACGGGAACCACTTGAGCCTGGGAGGCGGAGGCTGCAGTGAGCCAAGATTGTGCCATTGCACTCCAGCATGGGCAACAGAGTGAGACCCTGTCTCAAAGAAAAGAAAAAAGAAAAGAAAAGAAAAGAAAGAAAAGAAGAAAAGACAAGAGAAAAGAAAAGCAAAAAAGAAAGAAAAGGAAAGATACAAGATGAGATACCTATATAGGGAACTTACCTTGAATGGAGCTTGCAGGACTGGAAGTTGCTTTGGGTGAGTGAGTGAGTAGTGAATGAAAGGGAAAGTCTAGGACATTACTGTATGCTCCTATAGACTCTATAAACACTGTATACAGGCTACAATAAATTCAATAATAAATTAGTTTACTGTAACCCTTTTACTTTATTATTTTTTATTTTTTATTTTTTTACCTTTTCGACTCTGGTAATAACACTTTGCTCAAAATACAAACACATTTTAGAGCTATAAAAAATATTTTCTTTCTTCTTTTTTTTGAGATAGTGTCTTGCTCTGTCACCCAGGCTGAAGTGCAGTGGCCTGATCTTGGCTCACAGCAGCCTCCACCCACCAGCATCAAGCAATCCTCCTACCTCAGCCTCACGAGTATCTGGGACTACAGGCACGCACCACAATGCACAATTGTTTTTTTTTTTTTTTTTTTTTTTTTTGACTAGGTCTCATTATATTGCCCAAGCTGGTCTCAAATTCCTGGTCTCAATGGATCCTCCCACCTCAGCCTCCCAAAATTCTGGGATTACAGGTATGAGCCACCATGCCTGGCCGTTTTCTTTATTTATATCTTTATTCTATATGCTTTTTGCTGTTAATTTTTTTTAACTTTTTAAACTTTTTTTTTAGAAACTAAGACACAAAAACACACATGAGCCTAGGCCTACACAGGGTCAGGATCATCAATATCACCATCTTCTGCCCACACATATTGTCTCACTGGAAGATCTTTGAGGGCAAAGTAACACATATGGGGCTGTCATCTCCTATGATAGCAATGCCTTCTTCTGGAATACCTCCTGAAAGACCTGCCTGAGGCTGTTTTACAGTTAACCTTTTATTAATATGTAGAAGAGTATGTTCTAAAGTAGTGATAAAATGTATAGTATAATAAACACATAAACCAGCAACATAGTCATTTATTATCATCAATTATTATGTACTGTACACAGTTGTATGTGCTATACTTTTATACAACTGGCAGCACAGTAGGTTTGTTTACATAGGTATCACCACAAACACATGAGGAATGTGCTGAGCTACGATAGTTACAACAGCCATGTCACTAGGCAACAAGATTTTTTCAGCTTCATTATAATCTTGTTGGACTGCTGTTGAATATGTGGTCCTTCATCAACTGAAATGCTGTTTTGTGGTGCGTGACTATATATTGTTTTCATCAATTCTATTATGCAAATATAACCATGCGTATTTAGGAATGCTGTGAAATGATATCCTACTTAGAGCTGTGCGAATTGCTTTCTTTTTAACAGACATCATAATATGAATGGCAATCTATGCCAATCAATAAAAATTCACATAATAAAAATGGCAATATATTAACACTGATTTTTTTAAAAGGTTAATATTTATTACTGACATCCTCAGTTCCTGACACTGTTCTAAGAGCTAAATCTATACTTATTTAATCCTCAGCATCATCTATAAAAAGGAGCTATTGTTGTCTGTCTTTAAACATAAGGGAACTGAGGCACAGTGAAGGCAGGGCTAGCAAGTATCGAGACTTAGATTTGAACATAGGCTGTGTGGCTCTCAAGCCCCTATGTCTAACCAATATGAGCAGCTGCCTTTCATCCGATAAGACTAGGGGGCAGCAGCACAATAAAACAAATGAACATTTCCCATTTTTTTCTCAGTTAAGTAGGCAGACATTTAATTTTATTTATTTATTTGAGATGGAGTTTTGCTCTTGTTGCCCAGGCTGGAGTGCAATGGCGCAATCTTGGCTCACTGCAACCTCCACCTCCTGGGTTCAAGCAATTCTCCTTCCTCAGCCTCCTGAGTAGCTGGGATTACAGGTGCCTGCCACCGTACCCAGCTAACTTTTTGTATTTTTATTAGAGATTGGGTTTCACCATGTTGGTCAGGCTGGTCTCGAACTCCTGACCTCAGGTCACGCCTGTAATCCCAGCACTTTCAGAGTGGGATCCGAAAAGTAATCCCAGGAAGGGGAGGTTGCAGTGAGCCAATATCATGCCATTGTACTCCAGCCTGGGCAACAAGAGCAAAACTTCATCTCAAAAAAAAAAGGAAAAATTATCATACTCCAAATCCCAACACCCAAAGATAAGCCCTTCTAATGATTTCACCTACATTATATTCTTCCAGAAGTTTTCTTTTGCAGGTACATATACATGTAAGTATGCATGCATTTATGTATTTACATATAAAAGGTAATTCATCTTATATTTAGTTTTGTAACTTGCCTGTCTCACTGTAATGGGTTGAATTGTGCCTCCTCAAAAATATGTCCTAATTCTAACACCCACAATACCTTGTTTGGAAATAGGATCTGTGCAAATATAATCAAGCTAAAGATCTAAGTGATCATCCAGTTCTCAGTATCATCATAAAAGGAAGGAGAGGAAAATTTGACACAGACAGGGAGAAAGGTCACGTGAAGATGGAGGAAGAGATTAGAATTACAAAGCAGGATCTCACCAGAAGATGAAAGAGGAAAGGAAGGAATTTCCCCTGAATCTTCAGAGAGAGTTGGCCCTGTCTAGACCTTGGTTTTATACTTTTGGCCTTGGTTTTGTGCTTTTGAACTCTGAAATTTATGTAATTTGTTATGGCAGCCCTAGGAAATTTATACACTCACTAACAACATACCACAAATGGCATTCCTTGTGAATAAACTTTAGACTACATGCTATTTTTTATGACTACAGTTATACTAATGCCAATAAAACATATAAAGAGAAATGACTAAAATTTCGTATATACGATATGCATTTATGTATTGGGTCATTAAATTTTCACAGCACCCTTACAAGGTAGAAACTGTGGCTAATGAAAAACTGATGATGGAGAGTATAAGGACTCTGCCTGAGACTGTACAGTTAGGGAGTGAGACAGCTTATATTTGTGTCCAGAGCCTGCGAAACTGTGAAAGTTCTGTTGATGGGTGGAAGAAGCAGTCTCTGCAAGCATGCATGTTTTAGGAGATAACTTTTAAAAAGTAATACTCATTATGATAATATATTTACACACACACACACACACACACACACACACACACAGAGACACAAACTGGACCTAGTGACCAAAAGGTGGATTTTAACCTTGGTGAGATCATGTTTGTTGCAATCCTGGAAATAGACGTCACTGTGTAATGGTATAAGGAGTCCATGGGAAGTGAAGAATGTTAACAAGGAATGCAGAAAATCCTTTTGGTACTTTGAATTTGAAAGGAAAGAGAGAGACTTAGAAATACAAACAGATATATTTATAGAGAGAAGGATTCTGTGGCTGAATGGTAATGAAGGGTTCAATGAGAGATTTTTAAAAATCTTCATTTCCATGAAACTCGAACAAGTTTTTAAAATTAATGTGAAGAAGCTGTCTTTTCTTAAGGTTAACCCTCGAAGTTGCCTATGTATTTATTACCCTTCTTACATTCTTATTTCCACTTTGGAGAACATGTGACCCTTCCAATGAACTAATAGGGGTTTTGAGCTTAAGATATATTTACTTGTTAGAAAATGAAATAATGGACATTGTATGAAAGAAATGCTAGTCCTCTTGGATTTTTTTCCTTCACGGAGGCAGCAGGTGGCTGAAATCCTCGTGTGATGTGGCTGGATTATGCATGATCTGAGGACTACTGCACAGGTGACTGCAGGATGAGTTCAGAATTTTTCTACAAATATATTAAAAGACCAAGTAATCCAGGAGCAGCCACTAGGCAAACACCAAACCTTGCATTCCTGACCAGATCTATCACAGAGCTCATCAGGTAAGTTCAAAGACACACCTGTCTTCCCAGCATTGGGAACTGGATTGGGGTCTGCTCAGAGGCATGAATCTGACCAGGTTTTATGAGATTAGGAAACACCCAACAATGTAGAGAACATTCTGTCTCTCAAACTTTGAACTCAAGGCATATCAGAGAGAGATTTGCTTTCCTTATATGGGTGTCTGTGTTCTCATTAGGAGAAACAATGAAAAATGACTTTGCACAATGCCTGCCTTAGCCCTGAGGCTCAGCCAGCCCCCACTTCTGTGTCTCAGCATTTAAAGGGCCATTGAAGTCCCACTCCATGCTATGTATTCTCCACAGGTTTTCTCATTAACCCCTCAGGACAGCTCCATCAGGATGGAATGGTCAGTCCCATTTCACAGATGACAGCTCAGGCTCACAGAGCCTAAGTCATTTCTTCAGGTAAGTGGCAGGTTTGGAATGAAATTCCATCCCTCATTCTCCCTGGAGAACCCTGAGCAGCTTCCCTTTTAGAAGATGGGCTTCCATGGCTTAAGAAATGGTCAGATCCTGGAATCAACCCAAATGCCCATCGATGACAGACTGGACAGGGAAAATGTGGCACATATACACCATGGAATATTATGCAGCCATCAAAAACGATGAGTTCATGCCCTTTGTAGGGACATGGATGAACCATCATTCTCAGTAAACTGACACAAGAACACAAAATCAAACACCGCATGTTCTCACTCATAGGCGGGTGTTGAACAATGAGAACACATGGACACAGGGAGGGGAGCACTACACACTGGGGTCTGTTGGGGGGAAACAGGGGAGGGACAGCGGAGGGTGGGGAGTTGGGGAGGGATGGCATGGGGAGAAATGCCAGATATAGGTGAAGGGGAGGAAAGCAGCAAATCACACTGCCACGTGTGTACCTATGCAACAATCTTGCATGTTCTTCATATGTACCCCAAAACTTAAAATGCAATTAAAAAAAAAAAAGGAAAAAGAAAAAAAAAGTGTTTTTTTAAGGAAAGCCAAATTTTTTGTCTGTAAGATCTATGCTATTCTTTCTTATCAAAACCTACTTTTTAATACTGTAATCCCATTATTTGTTTTGCACCTATTATTTTTAATTGACATGTAACTGCACATATTTATGAGGCACAGTGTGATATTTCAATGCATGTATATAACGTATAATGATCAAATTAGGGTAATTAGCATCTCCAGCACCTCAGACTTCTTTGAAAATGTTTTAGAGGCGAGGTCTCACTATGTTGCCCAGGCTAGTCCCAAATTTCTGGGCTCAAGTGACCCTCCTGCCCCAGCCTCCCTAGTAGCTAGAAATATAGGCATGTGCTGCCATGGCAGGCATTGCTTCAAACATTTATCATTTCTTTGTGTTGGGAATATTCCAAATCCATTCTTCTAGCTATTTAAAAAAACATGATAAACTTTTAATTATAGTCATCCTACACTGCTACAGAACAACAGAACTTATTCCTTCTCTCTAGGTGCACTTTTGTGTCTGTTAACCAACCTCTCCCTGTCCCCCGCCCCCCTATCCTTCCCAGCCTCTGGTAACCACTATTCTACTCTCTTCTTCTGTGAGATCCACCTTTTTAGCTCCCACATATAAGGGAGAACATGCAGTATTTGTCTTTCTGTGCCTGGCTTATTTCACGTAACACAACATCCTCCGAGTTCAACCATGTTGCCACCATGAGAGAATGTCACTCTTTTTGATGGCTGAGTAGTACTCCATTGTGTACATGCACATTTTCTTTATCCATTCATCCACTGATGGCCACTCAGGTTGATTCCGCATCTTGCCTATCATGAATAGACTGCAATAAACATGGGAGTACAGATATCTCTCTTCAATATACCGATTTCTATTCCTTTGGATATATACCCAGTAGTGGGATTGCTGGATCACATGGTAGTTCTACTTTTAGTTCAAAAACTACTTCTACTGGACAAACCATATTTTCACTAAATCCATATGCCAATATAAATTAGTGAAAACTTCTAATTTATCATCTGTATGATATACAGTATACAAGTTATTAATAGCTTTACCTAAAGTGTCATTACTAGGATAACATTCATCTTCAGTCTTGTTCATGCCAACAACATGTTCATAAGCCAAGTATGTTAAAATGTCTGTGTCAAAAAAATACAGGCCAAGGGCAGTGGCTCACACTTGTAATCTCAGCACTTTGGGAGGCCAAGGTGGGCAGATTGCTTGAGTCCAGGAGTTTGAGACCACCAGGGCAACATGGTGAAACCCCATCTCTACCAAAACAACAACAACAACAACAACAACAAAAATTAGCTAAGTGTGGTGGCGTGTGCCTGTGGTTCCAGCTACTTGGGAGGCTGAGGTGGGAGGATCACTTGGGCCCAGGAGGTAGAGGCTACAGTGAGCCATGATCATACCACTGCACTCCAGCCTGGGCAAAATCCTGTCTCAAATTAAAAATAAAAATAAAAAACAACTCCCTGCTAAAGGTACTTGGAAACATAAACCAGAGAAAGCTTTTGTAATTCTAACTCAAAATTCCTAGGTTTCGGCAACCATAATCTCAGCACATTTCTACATTTTCCCTATAGTCACAGAAATGTATACAAGTGGGGCAAAGAAAGATTAAAAACTGTTTTGGCTATGGACTTAATGTTTCTATTTTGCCTGGAAAAAAAATAAAAGCTTCTACTAAATTGTGAAATACACACATAGATATTATAGTGAGCTAACATCATCTCACCTAATAAGATCATCTCTGTCTTGGAAGATTTGGGTTTTCCGATTGATGGTGTAACTAGGAAACTCCATTCGGCCAAGGTTGACCAACAAGACCGTTGAAAGCTGTCCCTGACCTCCACAAGCGGCATCTTCATCTTCCATCGAGTCGGTCAATGAAAACAGCAGCAAGATCCGGGAAAACACAGCCCTGGGGCCTTTACAAATTCGTACTGACTGTCCAGCCAAGGCTTTAGCTCTGAAAAACGTACAACGTAGAATACCTTTTCGCTTTTTAAGCATTTGGATGTCAGATTTTACAAATTATTTTCATCTAAAATAAAGAGAAATGACATTCACTATTTTAAACACTGGAGCATTACTGAACTGCTCTGGGGCGCAGAGCTCACCCAGGGATACACGGGAGTAAATGAATAAACATCTCCAAATGGTTCCACACATGGTTTGGCTCCATAAAAGTGCTTCCTTCCTCGGCCGTAGAGTAGGATGGGGTTTACCCTGGTCATGAGCACTTCAAATACGAGGAAAACTTTCATAAAAGTATTGCCTGGTCAACATTAAGAAATTCTCAATTTTTGATTCAAGTGATGGTTTAGATTAAATAATGATATTTATTTAAAATGTCATTATCATAGGCTCTGGGTAAAACATCAGATTTTGTGTACCAAGGCGTGGTACAAACGTATACACCAAAGTTTGGTGCTGTTCTCTAGCGCAGCAGTCAACGATTTTGGCACCAAGAGTGATTTCATGGAAGAGAATTCTTCCATGGACTGGGTTTGGGGGAGGTGCTTTGGGTTGAAACCGTTCCACCTCAAATATCAGGCAATAGATTCTCGTAAGGAATGCCCAACCTAGATCCCTCACAAGCACAATTCACAATTGGGTTTGTGCTTCTGTGAGAATCTAATGCCACTGCTGATCTGACAGGAGGCAGAGCCCAGGCAGTCATGCCCGCTGGCACACTGCTCACCTCCTGCTGTGCCACCCAGTTCCTAACAGGCAATGGGCAGTTACCGGTCTGCACCTGGGTCTTGGAGAGCCCTGCTCTAGTGTACAGAGTGGTCCAGCAGCATCTCTATTCTAGGGTAACACTGGAGTGAATTCAGTTCAACTCTGATGTCTGCAAGGTAGGCTTGGAGGTCTGAATTAAATCCAGGATCATGTGGGCCCTCTGACTCTAGCAGCTTAGACACCATCGAAAGCAGGGTTTTTCAGCTTCAGCACTATTGACATTTAGGCCAAATAATTCTTGGTTGTCAGGGGCTGTACTGTAAATTATAGGATGCTCAGTAGTGTCCCTGGCCTCTATTCACTAGATTAGTGGTGGCCATTAGTATCACCACCTCCAGTACTGACAACCAAAAATGTCTCCAGATGATGCCAGATGCCCCCAGTTGAGAACCACTGGCCTAGTGAAAGATGTCACACCCTCCTGGTGCAGAAGCTATTAAGCCAAAAGCAGCACTGCATCCCTGAGGGCGTGGGAGAGATGAGTGCCACCATCACAGAGTTGAAGGGGAAGGGGTGGGATTCCTATCATACCACCACTGAACTGAGAGCCACTCATCTACAGAGTGCCCCAAAGTGCCCACTTCATCCACCTCCATGCAGAGTCCCAGGGATGCCCCCAGTGCACACAGCCTCCAGGCTGCAAAAGGAAGCATGAAATGCTGAAAACTAAGCAGTGACTCCTGCAAGGATTAAGAAACCGTAAATAATGTGCCTTTTTCTGTAATAATGTGCCTTTTTTCTGTTTCTTTACGATAACAGCAGAGTAAGAGCACCATGCACTGCCCTGACATGGGGCCGCCGGGGACTCTGAAACTCCACTGCTGGGCTTTACATTAAAATGAAGAAATAAAGGACAAACTTGACAGTGGTTTTTACTTGAATTAAAACCGCCTTGAAGATTCTATTTTCCTACAAGTCCAAAGTCAATGACAAAATATGTTCATCTTATTTATTTTATCTGTTCTATGCTAAGTGCATATACCAAGAGAGGGCTGCTAATTTTTTTTTTTTTTTTTTTTTTTT
>CAUYLG010060513.1:0-74186 GCA_963573385.1 Cacajao melanocephalus
GTGGCTCATGCCTGTAATCCTAGCACTTTGGGAGGCTGAGGTGGGTGGATCACCTGAGGTCAGGAGTTCAAGACCAGCCTGGCCATCATGGTGAAACCCCATCTTTAAAAAAAAAAAAAGAAAAAGAAAGAAAGACTTGCATAATATAACTTTTTTCCCTAAGAACTTTGACTACCTGGCTTCAGTGTTCTGGCATTTACTGTAGCTGTAAGAACCCTAATTCTTCCACTTCATATGTGATCTTTTCTCATTCTCCAGAAAGGTTTAAGATTGGCTCTTGTAAATCTGGAATTTTACCGTGATGTGTGGCAATGAAGTTTTTTTTTATTCTGGATTGCTACGTGGGCTCTCAGTTCTGGGAAATGCTCTTGTATGATGGTTCCATCTTGTTTCCCTTTCCTGGGCTTTCTTTAACTCACCTTTTCCACCTCCTGGGTCAGTCCTCTTCTGAGCCTCCTCCCTCCCCCTCTCCTTTTTCCCATTGCTTTATCTTTTTTTTTCCCCCTCTGATTTTTGGAAGATTTCCTCACCCTTCTCATTAATTCCTTCGGTTGACTTCTTTACCTCTGTAATCATATAATTAATTTCCTGGTATTCTTTATTCTCTGAATGTTCTTTTTCCCAGTAACATCTTCTTCTTGGTTTATGGTGTACTAACTTCTTTATATCTATATTTGGAATATGAGGTTTTTAGGACAGTGCCTGGCATGTAGTAAGTATCTAATAAAGTATTTCTTATTATTATTGTCACAGAATAGTCTCTTTTTTTTTTTTTTTTTTTGAGACAGAGTCTCGCTCTGTTTCCAGGCGCCAGGCTGGAGTGCAATGGCGCGACCTTGGCTCACTGCAACCTCCGCCTCCTGGGTTCAAGCAATTCTCCTGCCTCAGCCTCCCAAGTAGCTGGGACTACAGGCACGCGCCACCACACCCAGCTAATTTTTGTATTTTTTAGTAGAGACGGGGTTTTACCATGTTTGCCAGGATGGTCTCGATCTCCTGACCTCGTGATCCACCTGCCTCGGCCTCCCAAAGTTGGGATTACAGGCGTGAGCCACCAAGCCCGGCCATTATTTCTCTTTAAAATGTTTCATTCTTTTCCTGCATAATTTGGCTTTCTTAGTGTTCCTGCAGTCTGTTTAATGGGGGAAATCCTCCTCTCATAGGGTGCTTTCTTCAAAAACCTAACAATCCCCAGCTGTCTGGTCCTATTTAAGACTGAGTTCATACGAAGGCCAGCTGGAAGGTCTGTGCCAAGCTGCCTTGTAGTTGGTGGGGCTGGCTTTGGATGATCTGGCAGAGAGCTGGCCCCCAGGTGTCAGCACCAGGATGGCTTGGCTTCTCCAGAGAGGAATCCTCTGTTCCTCAGCCTGGACAGAGAGCCCCGCAGCCTGAATTGTGAGACTGGGGGCTGGGGGGCTGGGGTCTAATCATTTCTGCCACCTGCTCTCCCTAGTCCCCCTATTTTCAGCTCCAGCTTGTCCTCTGCACCCAAGCCCCAAGGAAAAGTGAATGCTGAGGCTGGGGGACTGATTTCCACAAGTCCCCAGGCCTGACCTGTTTAGTTTCTCTAGACCTGATGGACCCATCTTTCTCCCGTCTAGAGTCAGTGGCCCATCTTCTGGGGTGGGGTGGAGGTTCTAGGGCATGATGATCACAACAAGTCCCTCAAGTGGCAGTCTCCACACCTCACTCCTACCCTCTGAGGGGACCTGGCTTGAGGCGGTCAGGCTGGGTGGGTCAGGGTCTGCAGCAAGAGCGTGGCCATGGCCTGAGGAAGGCCCAGCTGCAGCCTGCTCTGTCTTGGAATGTCCAGGGTCCCCTCCCAGTTTTCTTGGAAGGCTCCCCAGCCCCTGCTTCGCCCCTGATCATTTCCTGTCTCTCACTCAAACCTGGACCCCAGACCATGGTCACCCTCTTGCACTGGAAACCAGCCGCCCAGGCCACGGCTGCTCAGCCTGTCCTGCACCCCAAGCACAGACACCAGCGTTTCTCCTCACCCACTGAAGCCCAGCTAAGACCAGGCCATGCCTCAGTCTACTCTCAACTGTCCTGCAGACTTGGGCCAACAAAAGGGAGTCAAAACACAGGAGAAAATATTAAAACGAGAGGCTGTGGCTGCACCTGGGTCTTCGAGCTGTCCCTACCACAGGGTGAAAGGGCTTTTCCCTCTGTGGCCCCCTCACCTCAGTAGGGCATTCTAACAGGAGTCCTATAGCTCTCAGGACCCCCAAAGGAAACCCTCGTCCTAAAAGAGACACCCCAGGAATCCAGTCTTCCCACGGAGCCACCTGTTAAGAAGCTGCAGTGCAGCTTCTTAGCCCTTGCCTTATTCCAGAAAAGGATCCGGCCTTCCGTCCTTCTTTCTTTTTGATTTTTTTGTTTCTTTGTTTGTTTTTGAGATTGAGTCTTGCTGTGTCACTCAGGCTGAAGTGCAGTGGCATGATCTTGGCTCACTGCAACCTCTGCCTCCCAGGTTCAAGCAATTCTCCTGCATCAGCCACCCAAGTAGCTGGGATTACAGGTGTGTGTCACCATGCCCAGCTAATTTTTAATATTTTTATATTTTTAGTAGAGATGGGGTTTCACCATGTTGGCCAGGCTGGTCTCGAACTCCTGACCTCAGGTGATCCACCCGCCTCGGCCTCCCAAAGTGCTGAGATTACAGGCCTGAGCCACTGTGCCCGGCCCTTTCTTCCTTTTTGAGTTTAACAGCCTTTCTCCAAATAGTAGTGTCAGTAGCACACTCCCCCAACACCACCTGTGACAACCCAAAATGTCTCCAGAAATTGCCACATGTCCTCACGTTGGGGGTGGGGATACCCTGCCACTCCCATTGAGAACCATGGGTCTAGAGAAAATAATTCTTGCTAGAAAACAGCCTCCCTTCCTCACCGATGGCTACCAAAGCTTCAGAAGATGTTGGATCCAGTGTCTTTCACTGTTCTTCACTGAACACACATTGTCTCGTTTAATTGTCCTGGTCCCATGCAGTGGGGCATGGTGCTCCTCTTTGGCTCCAAGTGGGGTATCTGGCTTTCCAAGCTCCCTTCCCAGCCTCCCCTCTGTTTTCCATAAGTCACGTTTGAGTAGCATTGTCTCTGCTTCTAGTGTATTTCACTTCGCACTGAGTCTGACTTGATGTACTAACATGCAGGCTACTGCTTTTGGTTTTCTTGAATTATATGATGATGGTTAATAAACGGCAGAGTGGGATTCAGATCCAGATCCTTCAGCTGCACAGACCACACACCAACTGCTGCGTGCGTGTTTGCCCTCTCCCTTGGGTGGGGCCTCACATCTGTTTCCCCCTACCACGAGGAGTGAAGGAGGTGGAAAGGGTGCACTGGGGGCAGGGCAGGGGGTTGGACGGGGATGCAGTGAGTTCAGGGTGTGCCCTTGAGTGTTCTGGAGTTTCTTTGAGGGAAAAGGCAAGGTCACCTGCTGAGAGCAAGGGGCCAGGTGGTGCTGCAGGGATAACAAGGAGAGGGGAAAAGGTGTTTCTGGGCAGGATGCTGGGCCTGGCAGAGGCTGGGGCCCCAGCCCAGCATGTGTCTGCCTGTGTAGGGGGCGGCTCTCTCTGGCATTACTCAGTGGCAGTGTGGAGAAAGTAGACAGTTGCATGGCTCCTGAGCTGGGCTCCTAGCTGGGTTCAGCAGAAGGTTGGCAGGCTTGGCACTGACTATGCTGATGAGAGAGAGAGGCTAAGCGGTCAGGAAGAGGAGACAGGCTAGAGGAGGGAGGATGGGGCAGTGGGAGTGATGAGCCAGTATGGGCAGGTAGGGAGGCTGTGGCTGGGAGGGTGGTGGCATCCTTTGGCACTCCAGAAGCAGAGCCATTCTGTGTGATGAAAACAAGGTCACACTGTGACTCAAAGGATGAGGGTGGTTGAGCAACTGTCACTGGTTCATTCAGCCTGTGAGCGCCCTCCTGGGCCTGGCAGTGTGCTGGGTGCTAGGGCTCCTGACTGAGCAAGACATGGGCTGTTCTCAGGGTTCAGCAGGGAGATGGTGAAACAAGCAGTAAGGGGTGCCGAGAGCTACACAGGGATCCCGCTTCATGTGGGAAAGGGGCTGGTCAGGAGGCTGCGTCGTTCCTGGGACTCATCACCACATAAAAATTCGGGGTCATTTGTTCAAATATTATTAAGAATTTAAAGACAATGACAGCAGAGAATTAAACCTAGCATGGGCCCTTTTTAGGCACAGGCCCTGTGCAGTGGCATAGATCACACACCTGTGAAGCCGCCCTGGAAGGCTTCTTGGAAAAAGTGACATTTACACTGAGATGGACTGAATGAGAAGGAGTCAGCCAGATGGAGGGGGTGTTTCCAGACAGAAGGAACAGCCTGTGCAAGGGCTGGGCAGTGAATGAGGGTCTGATGTATCTGAGAAATGGAGACACTCAACCTGGCCGGAGTTGGAAGAGCTGAGGCAGGTCCCAGAAGGAAGGCGGCAGGGTGATGGACAGCGGACTGGGGGTGGGGAGTCCACAAAAGCAGCTTGGGCTGGAGAGGAAAGCAATGAAGTGGGGTCTGAAAGGACCAGAAAGGGGAGTAGGGGGAGCTTCAGTGAGCATGAAGGGGCAGAGACTTGGAGAGGCCAAGGGACTGCCTCTGCCCTCCAGTGCCCTCCCCATCTTGACAGCTGGTCTGGGCCCAAGAAGGTGGGACCCCAGTAGACACGTCCCAGAGTGAGGGAACAGCTCAGGAGTAAGGGGACTATTGTTCCCAGCATCCTGGATAATATATATGAAAATAAGAACTTGTAGGGTATGAGCTAAACTTGGGGTACCTGAGGTTTGAGAGTTGTCATACCTCTGTACCCCATTTCCCAGTTCAGACTAGAGTTGGGGGCTTCCAGGTAATAGGTTGGGGAGGGGCTAGTATTCTTAGCTATAGGTGCCTGTTGGGGCCTTGGGCCTCAGACTAGAAATTCCACTTTGCCTGCCAGCTGACCGGGTGGGGCTGTCCCTCCTCTGGGCCCAGCACCAGACAAGGTTCCACCGGTGGGGCTGGGCAGGTGGCGCTGAGTCCCAGGCCTCAGACCTGCAGTAGGAGAGGAAGAGAGAGGCAAGGGCTTGAGAGATGGAGAGGCCCGGGGGCTGGGGGTGTCATCTGGGGGATGGGTCTGTGTGCTGCCAGGGAAGCCTCTCCTCAAGGAGAAGGTTTTTATGCGGAGAAGTGACGCAGGATATGGAGGGACTCACATTTACTGAGCATTGGTGCAGAGGCCCCTGGACTGGGTATTCTGTTTAAGCCACACAAAAAAACATGGGGGAGAAGAGTTACAGTTTTCCTTCTGCAGGGAGAAACTTGAGGCTCAGTGAGGCTATGAGACAGGAGATGTGCCAGGTCACATAGCTGGTAGCTGGCGAAGCCAACTCCAACCTGTGCCTGAGGGGCTCTGAAGCCTGGTTCTGGCCCCAACTCTGAGCAGCCCACTCTTCTCCACAAGCCACTGCCTGCAGATGAAGCAGTCCTGGGAAAGGCCTGGGAGCATCCAGAGAGTGCCCCGGCTGCTGGGAGCAGCCTTTGTTTCCTTCCTTTGACCCTCAAGGATCACAGGAGCATCACCCAGAAGTAACTTAGTTTACGAGTGTTTTATGAACAGGAAAAGCAGGAAAAGGGGTAAAGTCACGTGATTTTACAACCAAACAGCCTGTAAACCTTCGTTATCTCTCTTACCTCTGAAGTTCCCAGCATACACCTGGCACTGAGGGGCTTCATAAATAATTCACAAGAAGACCTGGGGAAAGGAGTAAAGGCTCTCCGTCAGTCCCACAGACCACAAGGATCCGGGCAGGCTGGCATTATCATCCCCGTTTTGCAGAAGCAGAAATCTAGGCCCAGACACGTTAAGTGACTCCCCTCACATACAGAGAGGACCTGGCGTTCCCATTCCTCCTTGCCTGTTGCCCTCTCCATGTGACAGACTAAATGCTAGCCCCCGCCCGCAACACACCTTTCAGCTGGGGAGCCTGGGATGGTGGAGGGGCTGGGAGGCTGGAGGCTCCTGAGGCCACCTTGGCTCAGCCCTGACATCGGTGCTGAGGACAGAGGTGAGTCACACACAAGCTCTGTCCTTGAGATGCCCACAGTCTGGAGAAAGCTGAGCCTGTGCTGATGTCAGTTCAGCATGGCCCATGCCTCAGTTACAGATGGAGTCCCTGAGGAGGGGGCCTGGATTCCCAGTGGCCTGGGAGGCATTTGAGGGCTTTGACAGATATATCAGGAGATGTAGAGGAAGGGCATTTCTTTCTTTCTTTCTTTCTTTTCAAAAAATTATTATTACTTTTTAGAGACAGGGTCTCACTATGTTACTCGGGCTGGTCTCGAACTCCTGGGCTCAAACAATCCTTCCTCCTTGCCCTCCCAGAGTTCTGGGATTACAGATGTGCACCACCGCGCCCGGCCGAGGAAGGGCATTTCAATCTGAGGGAACAGCCTGGGCAAAGGCCCGGAGGAGGGAAATATGGGATTTTCTCATGGAAGTTCTATGTGGTTCAGTGTGGCTGGGGGTGCAATCTTGAATGTGACCAGATGGGGGTGGGTGGGGAGCAGAAGCATCAAGAGGGCTGGAGAGGTGGGCAGGGCTGGCGTCTCACGGAGCCTCAGCCCCGGCAGGATCTCCTAGGATGTGGAAGCCATGGGAAGGTAACCATGGTGTAACCACCAGGCACCATGATCGGATGAGGGAAGGGAGTGGGAGGAGGCAGCAGGTGGCCAGTGAGGAAGTCTAGGGAGTGGGCTCGAGGGCAGCCCAGGGCTGGGGTCTGGGCTAAACAGATCTCACAGACAGGACTTGGGCCTAGCCTGCAGGAGGTGGGGGCAGAAGGCAAGAGGGCGGCACTGGGTGCAGGGAAAGGTCGCCTCGGGCCAACATGCACTAAACCCTTTCTCAGTGCACACGGCAGCCATGCTACTACCACCCCTACCAAGCCGATGAGGAACTGAGGCTCAAATCTGGTAGATCACTTAGGGCCACTCAGCAGTAAGAAGGCAAGCTGGAAACAGAATCCCAGGTCTTTTGGGAGGGCCCTCCCCGTGCCTGGACCTCCAGTCCCCCAGCCTCACTGCAGAATGGAGGAGGTTAGAGATGAACTGCTTAGGCCCAGCTGCCTCTGGGGCTCTGCAAGGTGGTGCTCTCAATGTCCCTTCTCTTTGGCAGAACCAAGGAGAGCATGTACCACTCACTGACGTATGCCACCATCCTGGAGATGCAGGCCATGATGACCTTTGACCCTCAGGACATCCTGCTCGCTGGCAACATGATGAAGGAGGCACAGTTGCTGTGTCAGAGGTTGGGGGCATTGGGGGCAGGGATGAGAGGTTGGGAGGCCCACCCTTCTGTCACCCTGGCCCATCCCAGTGGCTGATACGCCACTATTCGCACTGCTGCTTTTGGCTACCAGGTTGTGTCCCCAGGTGCTAAGAGCCGTCCCTGTCGGCCCTGCCTCAGAAGCTATGTTGTCCAAGCCAGTCACTGGGCAGCTTTTAGGGACCAGGGTGACAGGCTAGAGGAGGAGGCAGCAAGACCTGGGTGGGCAGGAGTGTAGGCCAGGCTGGGCACCAAGAGACATTAAGGAGAGGAACCCAAAGGTGGGACAGGTTGGGAGCTGCTAGGAGCAACATCACCTGGCCTGGGGCAGGTTGGCCAGGAACTGCTGTATAGACTCATCCCCAGGACTGATCAGGTGGTAACTGTCCTCATTTTACCAGTGAAGACACAGCCTCAGAGAATTTAAGTAATTTTTTTTGCCAGAATATCAACCCTTTGCTGCCTGACCCCAAAGCCTGTGTTCTTTCTGTTAGCTCTGTCTCTCTAGGAATTTTCTAGAGTATAGTAGAGAGGGGCAGAGGCAAGTGTGGCCTCTCTCTCATCCTTACCTGGGGCCTCTCTTTTTCTTCTGCAGGCACCGGAGGAAGTCTTCTGTAACAGATTCCTTCAGCAGCCTGGTGCACCGTCCCACGCTGGGCCAGTTCACTGAAGGTGCGGCGTCCAGGGCATCCTCTCAGCCATGCTAGGCCCAGGCGGCCAGCTCCAGGCCCAGGAAGGGGCAGTCATCCTCCCTGTCATCACCTAGGGGGCCGGGCCCTGGTGTCCATGCCAGGACACACATGGGTCAGACCTGGGGCCTTTTGAGGCGTGGCTCTCTGGTGAGGGTGTGGGGGGCAGGTGAGACCTACTTATGTGATGGCACTACTGGCTGAGAACCTGCAGGTCAAGAAAAGGAAAAGCTGTCACAAGCCGGGGCTCTGCTCCTCAGGCCGACGGGTGTTTAGAATTGTTTGTGCAGTGAAGTTTACTGATTTAATTATCCTAGTGATCGCATGGGCCCCAGAGGGGAATGTGGTTTTAGCAGCTGAGTCACTGGGACAAGATGCTGACCACATGAGAAGAGGTGATCTGGGCTGTCATGGTCCATCCAGGTCTTTGTGCTATGACCACATGCAGCTATCCTGGAGGCAGCAGTGGCTGACCACAAGCAATTAGGGGCTCTGCAGCATAGGAGAAAGTGGCCTTACCCTCCTCAAGAGCCCTGGAAGGTTCCAGCGCCCCAGAATACATCTGATGTTGTTGGGCGCACAGCACCTGCAGTGGTGCTTGGGGAGCAAGAGAACAAGACGAGGGCGACCTTCCGGGGGAGGGTGTGAGCTACTTCTGGGGACAGTGACGAGTGCTCTGAAGCACTGGGTGACGAGGTAGGTGACAGGAGAGGTGCTGACATAGGTTCCCTTTGCTTTTGGGGAAGTGGGGGTATGAGGATTTGTCCCAGGCCTCCTGCCTAGAGTCCCAGGAGGCCATGGGGCTTTGGTGTTCTCCCCACAGAGGAAATCCATGCTGAGGTCTGCTATGCAGAGTGCCTGCTGCAGCGAGCAGCCCTGACCTTCCTGCAGGTAGGGACCTCTGCTTGTACAAGGAGGCTGGGATTTCAGAAGATCAGTTTCCACATCCAACCACAACCCATCCCCTAGAGCAACCATGACCCGTCCCCCATAGCAACCACAACCCATCCCCTGTAGCAGTCATGACCCATCCTTTGCACGCGTGCCCCTGGGCACACGTGCTCCCACCATTACCAGGATGCTGTCTGCACTGTGTTACTGCTGCATTTCCTGTTAAGGGTCACATACGGGTGATAGGCATTGCCTCAAAGTCTGCTTTCCATTTGATTCATTCGGCAAGCACTGTACCACTTGTGATGTATCAGACTTTTTGCACGCGGTACAGGTATGTAGTTTCTACATACCTTACACACATTATAGTTTTTTTTGCTAACGTTTACATTTCTTATTTAATCTTCACCACAGAGGCCTGTGAAGGGGAGACTTAGAAGAGAGGGGTAACTTTCCCAAGGTCACATGATTAGCAAATGATAAGCAAGGATTTGAACCTAGGTCTGACGAAGTTGGTGCCCAAGTCTCCTCATCACACAGTGAGAATGATGAGAATAATCACTGCATGCTTTTGCTTGAAAGCCTGGGTTATAATGAGAACATATCATCATCATTATATATGTGTATTTAGCAGGAGAGGGACATACGCATTTTAGTGTTGGGGTGCTATGAAATTAACTTTGGGAGATTAGGACTGGATTAATTCTAATCCTTATCTTAGGATTCACTGTAATGATTGCACCATAAATGACATTTTGATTTGTTTGCTTATTACATTTTTACAAATAATGAACACCCCCCCCAACCCTGCACCTGCCTGGAGGACAGAACACTGGTGATAACTCCCCTCACCCTGGGGGTTCCTTCTCACCTGTCCATGCACCCAACAGGGGAATCACTACTTAGAGTATTATGTTTATTGGCCCCTACCCAATTTTTTTTTTTTTTTTTTGAGACGAAGTCTCGCTCTGTTGCCCAGGCTGGAGTGCTGTAGCACGATCTTGGTACAGTGGCACGATCTCAGCTCACTGCAACCTCCGCCTCCCGGGTTCAAGTGATTCTCCTGCCTCAGCCTCCCAAGTAGCTGGGACTACAGGCGCATGCCACCATGCCCGGCTAATTTTTGTATTTTTAGTAGAGAAGGGGTTTCACCATGTTGGCCAGGCTGATCTCAATCTCCTAACCTCAAGTGATGCGCCCACCTCGGCCCTACCCTATTTTTAGCTTTCTCCGCTTCGTACTCCTGTCTGAACAGCACAGTGTGATGTTTCAATTGGTATTGAGCTTCCTAAGCGGTGCGGGTCTTGCTTTCTTTACCCAGCCTTATGTGACTGTGTGTTATTTCCTTGTGTGAACAAACTGCAGTCTGTTTATCTGTCCCCCTGCTGGTGGGCATTTGGGCTGTTTCTGGTTCTTGGCTATCATGAACAACGGTGCTGTGAACATTCACGAAGGTGACTGACTTTCGCAATCCTTGACCATTGGTTTCCGTTGGGTGTACACAGTGAATGGCGGGCTGTAGGCAATGGAGCTTTCAATTTATAAATGTGGTAAATACTTACTTGTTGTAAAAATCACAAACAATCCAAAAACAAGCATCCCCCCTCCTTTCTCACAGTCCCTCCACCGAGAGGGAGACACTGTGAATCACTGGGCACAGCCCCTCCAGGCCTCTCTCCAAGCACATAGTATGTACACATGGGAGGCTGGTCCAGCCCTGGGCATTTTAGAGGTTTTTGTTGGGCCAAGGAGCAGGGAGGCCTGGTTTGGCTGACCTCCAACCTCATCCCCCCAGGGTTCCTCATAGGGAGGGGTAGTCAAGCCCAGAGCCTTGCAGGATCCCTCTCACGCCTACAGCTGCCCACCTGGGCCAGGCTGTCAGCATCTTTTCCTCCTGCAGGATGAGAACATGGTGAGCTTCATCAAGGGCGGCATCAAAGTTCGAAACAGCTACCAGACCTACAAGTGAGTGGGGCTGGCCATCCATATGTGGGGAGGCCCTGGGCCACAGCATCCGTACACTGCCCACCTCAGGTGGCTTTGTGGGAGGAGAAGAGTACTAACCGAGGCCGGAACCGAGACTGCTGACGCCAGCAGGTTTCTGTGCCCTCAGCACCTCGGTCTCCTGGAGTAATATTCCCCTGGCTTTCTGGCTGTGTCTCTTCCCTTTGGTCCCTTGAGTGCCTACTCTGTGTCTGACCCTCTGCTGGGGAAAATAAGACACATATTCTGCATAGGGTGTTCTGGTGGGGGCAGGGAGACAGCTACAAGAACAGCCATTTTGGGAACAGCAGCAGAACTCCTACACATCTGTTAAGGCCCAGTCCAAATGCCACTTTCCCCATGAAGCCTTCTTTGGCCCCTCTAGTACACAGGAAAGGTATATGTATACACACACACACACACACACACACACACGTGTGTAGGTACTCTCTGTGGGCCAAAATAATTTCCATGCTCTTTCTGAATCCCTGACATTCAAACTGGGCCAGGCACAGGCTGTGTTTATGAATGAAGATTCTGTCCAGAGCATTTGTATCTAATATGGCTTCATAATCCCTTATCTATGGTTCCTACAGCAAAAAAAAAGCTCTGAAAACCAAGTCCCCCTTCACCAAGTTTTACATTAAAACTTATTTCTATTAAAAGTTTATTTGAGGCCAGGCATGGTGGTTCAAACCTGTAATCTCAGCACTTTGGGAGGCCAAGGCTGGAGGATCACTTGAGGTCAGGAGTTCAAGACCAGCCTGGCCAACGTGGTGAAACCCTGTCTCTACCAAAATGCAAAAATTAGCCGGGCATGGTGGCGCATGTCTGTAATCCCAGCTACTCAGGAGGCTGAGGCAGGAGAATTGCTTGAACTCAGGAGGCGGAGGTTGCATTGAGCCCAGATTGCATTCCAGCCTGGCTGACAGAGTAAGACTCCGTATCAAAAAAAAAAAAAAAAAAGGGAAAGTTGATTTGAGACTATTTATCATCTTTATCTTCCCCATTGAATGTGGCTGCTTCCCTGCAGGGTTATCATGAGCTTGTTACAAGATATTGCTAGGGTATAATGTACCATATAGCATGTGGATATCATGTTACCTTGGGGCCCCATGCTAGAATTTTTCAAGAAAAACCAGACAAGGGCTCTGGCCCCTTCAGTCTCCTTACCATCTGCCAGAATGATGCTGCCAAAACACACACGTTGTCAGGTCACCCCTTGCCAACTCCCAAGGCTCCTCTTGCTCTTAGAAAGAAGTCCTGGGTCATTGCTGAGTCCTTCCTGGGAGCTCACCCCTGCCCTTCTTGCCACATCTCCCACCTCACTCTGCTTTAGACCCCTGGTGCTTCCCCTAGTTCTTCAAATATGCCAAGGTGGTTCCTACCTCAGGGCCTTTGGACATGCTATTCTCTCTGTCAGAAACACTTCCTGCACTGGCCTTTCTATACCAGATTTCAGTTCAAATGTTACCTCCTCAGGGAGGCCTTCCCTATTCCCAGACAAGGTCAGGCCCAAGGATTCTCACTGGAGCCTCTTATCACCCTCATAGTGACTCAATGGGGAGTCTGTCACTTAAAGTGGGAACGCTGTGGGGGCAATGGCTTGGTGGCTTTGGTCCCTGCTGTTTTCCAGTGCCTGGCACCAGAGAAGCCTCAAGCTTGCTAATTGAAAGCCCTCAAAATACTATCAGCCCAGGAAGGAGGCAGACACATCATTAAAGCCTCTGTTCTGCCCCAAGTGGCTTTGCTGGGGCTCTGTGCGGTTGGTAACCCGGAGAAAGATAGTTGAGTTTCAACCAGGAGACTCCAGGAAGACTTCTGGAGGAAGACTCAGAGGAGGAGGTGCTTGGGTTAGCCCAGTGGTTTTCAGATAGGAGTGACTTACCCCCATGAGACATTTGGCAGTGTCTGGAGACACTGATTGTCCAGCTGGGGAGAGGATGCTACTGGCGTCTGGTGGTCAGAGGCCAGGGATGCTGCTAAACATCCTACGATGCACAGGACAGCTCCCCTGCAGCCCCTCCCAGCAAAGAATCATCCAGCCCAACATGTCAGCAGTGCGGAGGCTGAGAAAGCCTGTTCTAGACAGGACGTAGAGTATGAACAAATGCCCAGAAGCTGGCCATGCAGAGTGCGCCAGGGCCAATATGGCTGAAATTCAGGGGTGAGGAGTGTTATCATGGTGGGGGAGATAGGGTTTGAAATTCCTCAAATATCGGCTCTCAGGATCACCAGAACCATATGAATCCACCACCAGGGAGTTTACCTCAGGCCCAGCCCCTACCCCCCACCCCCAGCAGTGGCTGAAATAGGACTTGGCATCTCTCTGCAGGGAGCTGGACAGCCTTGTCCAGTCATCACAATACTGCAAGGGTGAGAACCACCGGCACTTTGAAGGAGGAGTGAAGCTGGGTGTGGGGGCCTTCAACCTGGTGAGTGGGAGTGCCCCTCCCCCATTCCACAGCACCTGGCTCAAGCTCAGTCTCCCCTTCTGTCCCTGACTGAGGTGTGGTCACTGCCTACTGCTCCTGCGCCTGGCTATGTGCCAGGCACCAGGATCCAGAGGTGGTTAGACATGTGGCCAGCCTTCAGGGGCTCACAGCCAGGGTGGGGGTGGTGTGGGTGCTGGAGCCAGCTCCAGAGAGTCCATCGGTTCGTTTCTTCCCAAGTCAGGCCAGTAGCTTGAAATCCACCCTAGTGGAGCCTTCGCAGCACGTGACCTTGGCACACACAATAAATCAAGGCTTTCTCTGCCCTGGAGAGCTGCTGGTTAAACATTTACCAGTGGCAGGGAAGGAGACAGTCCTGAAACCAGCTGATGACTTAGAGGGGACAGAGAACTAAGTCTTCCTCTTGGAAGTGGGGGAAGGTTTCCCACGGGAGGGGGCGAGCATCTGTGCTGGCTCCTGAGGGATCCCTGGGAGTTTCCTAGCTGGGGAGGGGCTTCCAGCCAGAGGGAGCAGGAAGACGGGGAAAACTGTGCCAGATCAGGGGAGGAGGAGCTTCCCAGGGAAGATTTAGCCTCAGGGCCCTAGGTGGCCAGGGGCCTTTCCAAAGGTAGGGGGGTGGCCCTCTCCCCTCCAGGTAAAGCCTGTTAAAGAGCAAGCCTTGGGACAGTGGGAGTGGCCCCTGCCTCCTCTGGGGTACTTTCACATGCTTGACTGCCTCCTTTCTTGCAGACACTGTCCATGCTTCCTACTAGGATCCTGAGGCTGCTGGAGTTTGTGGGGTTTTCAGGAAACAAGGTAACCACCTGCCTTCTAACATCCCTGACCTGCTCAGCCCCAGAACTGAGGCTGGGCTGGACAGGGTGGGGCTGACAGGCTGCAGGGCCTAGGTGCCCGTCCTGGCTCATCCCCTCTCATTGTGTGGTGTGGCCCTGGATGAAGCCCAGAACTCCCTGGGCCTCAGTCTTCTCTTTGTGTGAATGGGACTGGTGATCCCTACCTCGCCCTCCCAGGGTACAGAGGCTCTGGGTGGGGATGGCTGTGAAAGGCATCTCCATGCAGTGACCCAGGGTCACACATTCTCTGAGCCTGACAGGTATCAGGGGCTGGTCCCTCTCCCCCGAGATACTGCCTCACTTCAAAACTTTGAGCAAGTCCTTCCTCCAAGCACCATTTTCTGGTGCTACCACTTGATCCAGCAGATGTCCAAGGGAAGCCCTACTGGGCATCAAACCTTGAGGAGGAACCAGAGAACTCAAGCACCCAGAGGCTTTACTGAGGGCAAGAACCTGAGTACCAGCCCTGGGTTGAAGGCAGCAGATCAGGGAGGGCTTCCTGGTGGAGGAGGCCTAGTGTGGTAGAAGGAGCATTGGCCTGGAAGTTAGGAGCTCTGGGCCAGTCCGGCCTCATCCCCTTTTCTCTGTGACTCTGAGCAAGTCCCTCCTTCCTCTGAGCCTCTTTTTAGTAAAATAAGGGCATTTTTATGGACCAGATAAGTGTTTCTCAAATGTGCACTGGCCCTTCCTGATATTTGCCATACCCACAGACCTCTCTATTATAATTTATATATTTTCTCAAGTGACTCATAACATTTACTGAAATTGATTTAAAGGAAACATCTCTATACAAACCTCCATATTCTTTGGAATGATAAGAACATAATCATAAAAATAAATTCCATGAGGGCCCAGCCATCTTTTGCAAGCCCAGCTACTGTGTGGCGGGCCCGGGCTCAGCCAGGGCTGCCTCTTTCTGAGAAAGGAGGCTTAGGGTGAGAGAGTTTGCACCCCACGAGCAAAAGACTGGGCTTTCTCCTGGGCACCACCAAAGGATAGAAAGAGAACTGAGAAGGGAAAACCCTCACTGTGACTCAGTGTTTCCTGGCACCTGCCCATGGAGCCGTAAAATCTTAGCTGCCATCTGCTGCCCGAGCCTTGGAAAAGAAGATTGGCTAGAGGCTGTGAAGGTCACTTTCAGTTTTTCTCCTTAAGAAAGCCTGTGGGTCATGAGTAGGATTTCAGGATGATGAAGGGAGGGCCCAGAGGTGAGGCAGTGTGGCCTGGCCAGGCGGGTTGGGGGATCTACTGTGCCAGCCTGGGCTTCATCTTTATCTCGAAGGCAGGGGAGCCACGGAAGATTTGATGCAGGAGTGAGGCAGGTCAGATTTGTGTTTTAGAAACAGCAAGAATGCTCTGGAGGACAGACAGAGGGGCAGAGACTGCAGGCAAGGAAACAAGGGGGCGTCTGCCCCCAGCCCCTCCCCAGCCAGGCTCTGGAGGCTTCTCCCACAGGAAGCCTTCCCACGGCCCCACCTGAGCCCGTGGCTGGGATCATCTGCCTTCATGTCTCCTGCTCCCAACCAGACCTGGGCTGCTCGGGCCCTCAGCACCCATTGCAGGGCACCCATGACTACAGGGATGGTGGGGAAGAGACTGTGGAGAAGGTGGGGGACACCTGAGACCCGTCAACCCTTTGTCCTGGCCTTGGCAGCCGTGGCCCCTTCCCCCAGGAACGCACTGGGGCACTAAGGGGCAGCCCCTTGCTCAGGGGCACACAGCTGACCCAGCCTCCAGGGTTCCAGTGCTCTCCTGCCCCTGTGCTGGCAGCATTGTCCTCACAGCTGGCCAACCACCTCCCAGCCCCCTGCCCTCTCTGGGAGCCTCACCCGCCCTCCCGTCCCCCCAGGACTACGGGCTGCTGCAGCTGGAGGAGGGTGCGTCGGGCCACAGCTTCCGCGCCGTGCTGTGTGTCATGCTCCTGCTGTGCTACCACACCTTCCTCACCTTTGTGCTCGGTAGGCGCTTCTGCACAGGGGGCCCTGGGGCCCTGGGGTTTGGTCATCTCCAAGGGCAAAGGGGCAGGAGAGTGAAGGGCTGCAGACCCTGCTCACACCTCTGGGGCTGAAAATAGGGGTGCTGAAACCAGAAACATAGAGCCACATCAACTGTCCCGGGGACTGGCCTGCTGACGCCCACTGCCTCACAGTGTGACGGGGTTCCAGCCTCAGTTTTCTCATCTGTGAAATGGGGGTGGTTGTGCCCTCCTTGTGGAGGGTGTGAAGACGCTGTGTACAGCATCTCATGGTTCTGGTCACAGCCTTGGTGGGCACAGGCTCCTGGTTATCGAGCTCTGTGAAGTGCTGGGGGCAATATCTGCACTGCTTTACGTAACCCTCACGTCACCCTAGGGACAGGGAAATTATCATCCCCATTTCACAGAGGGAAAGGGGGAGACCCCGGGAAGCCCCTGCTGGGTTGCTGGCAGGATGACAAGAGCCAGGGGTGGTGACATGTTCTGTGTCTCCCCCACCACCACCTCCTCCAGGTACCGGGAATGTCAACATCGAGGAGGCTGAGAAGCTTTTGAAGCCCTACCTGAACCGGTACCCTAAGGTGAGCCCCACGTGCTGCCCAGTACCCCCAGCCCACAAACACCCACGGATGCACACAGACCCACATGTGTGTCATTGCAGGGCGCCATCTTCCTGTTCTTTTCAGGGCGAATTGAAGTCATTAAAGGCAACATTGACGCAGTGAGTGTTGGGGGTCCAGGCTGGGGCTAGGCATCCCTTGGGGTCTTCCAGGCCAGCAGTAAGTCAGGAACACATGACATAGTCAGGGACAGGACAGACTGGAAGGGGATCCCCAAGAGAGAACCAACCAGAGAGCAGGGGCGGCAGAGGCCCTTCTGACAGAGCAGCCTGGGAAGACGAGGGAGAAGGAGGCATTTGTGGTGAGGGAGATAGAGGACTGCAGCATTCCTGTGGAGGGAGGTGCTGGAGGGAGGCTGGGGTAGGAAAGCCCACCTGTTCAGGGCATGGTGATTAGGCTGGAGTCTGCTATCTCCCCTCCATTATAGCTCTGTCCTGCTCTTTTATTTTGTTACTAAAAACCAGAGTTCCAGGCGGGGGCTGTATTTGGGCCCAAGGTCATATAAGACTTAGGAGGTAGAACCAGGACTAGAAGCCAGATCTCCTGGCTCCCCGGACCCTGCCTGTGCCTAGCACAGGGCTGGACCACCATGCCCTGGAGGAGGCCCAGTTGGCTGTGGTAGCTGTGGTGTTGGGAGGTGCAGAGGATGCAGAGGGTAGGGCAGGGTGGGGCTGGGTGGGCACCCATCAGGCTGACCAGCAGGTGCCCACAGGCCATCCGGCGTTTCGAGGAATGCTGTGAGGCACAGCAGCACTGGAAGCAGTTCCACCACATGTGCTACTGGGAGCTGATGTGGTGCTTCACCTACAAGGGCCAGTGGAAGATGTCCT
The DNA here is from genome assembly GCA_963573385.1 of Cacajao melanocephalus. Classification (NCBI taxonomy): domain Eukaryota; kingdom Metazoa; phylum Chordata; class Mammalia; order Primates; family Pitheciidae; genus Cacajao; species Cacajao melanocephalus. Next base: position 17,591 of record CAUYLG010060513.1, read on the forward strand.
ACTTCTATGCCGACTTGCTCAGCAAGGAGAACTGCTGGTCCAAGGTGGGCTGATGCCACATGTTAGGGGCATTGGGTGACCAAGGCTGACCGGGTGCCTCCAGACCACGGGCCAAATCCCTGACTGAACACAGATGTTTCAGCTGGAATCTAAATATAACCATCAATTCTAATAGGACTCAGGGTTGGAAGGAACTAAAGACCACAAGAGAAACTTCTGAACCACAATGAGTCAGTTGAGATTTCTAGTCACACAGGACTAGAAACATGGCTCCCTCTGTCCAATAGAACTGTCTCTACGGTAGAAAATGTTCTACTTCTGCACTGCCCAGATATGGTAGTCACCAGCCACATGTACACACTGAGCACATGAAATGTGCCTAGTGCAACTGGGAAACTGAATGTTTTAAGTTTTATTTAATTTTAATTAATTAAATATTAAATTTAAATAGCCATGTGGGGCTTGTGGCCACCATATTGGACTATGCAGGCCTAAAATGCAAAAGGCTCATATTACTGAAAATTCTTGACACATCTGACTTCAAGTAGGGCTGGATCCAGGAATTCAAATTACGTCATCTGGCTTGGTCTTTCCATCTGTGGCTGTGCTGTCTTCTATGACATCTTTGTTTCTATGACATCTTTGCAGGAAGGTTCTCTCCATGTGACAGGCAAGGTGGCCATGGGCTGCTTCTACTCACATCCTCCTGTTGGTTTCAACCAGAGTCCCACAATTGAGCCTTCAGTCTGATCTAAATCACATGCCAATGCCTGGAACAGAGGGGTGGGAAGATTCCTCATGGGCTGAGAGTAGGAGAGGAGTGGTTCCACAGAAGGAAATATACCAATAAATAGTGGGGGGAGGGGATTAACGAGATACCATGTAGGCAAAACCAAACCAAACAGATGCCTGCCCACCAAAGATGAAATTTACCAACGTCAGTATTGAAATAACTTAGCTTGTGCCGTCATAGTAATAATAGTGCAAAATTGGAACCAAGAGTCTTAGAACCATCTAGCTCAGCAAACGTCTAATCAATTATTTGTAAGTATACAACACATGTGTCTTCATGGCTTCATCCCCCATAGCAGACATTGCTAATCAATCCTCTGCCATGAGCCTGGCTGTGACCTTAGATGCCTTCCCTGCACAGCTCTAGGCAGCCATTAGAACGGACCCACACTGTCACCTGTTAGGAGACGTGTCATCTGCATCTGGTCCCTCCCCCTCCTCTACATGGAGGTCTCTTTTCAGTAGCCCTGCCTGGGGATGACCTAAAGGAGAATTCTCTGGGTTTGGGGTAGGTGGGGCTGAGGGAGGGAGCAGGCTTCTACTGAGCTCTCACCATGTGTCTGGCACCTGTCATGTCCACCACACCACACCCAGTGAGGAGCAGTTATCTGCATTGGGCACATGAGGGCCACTGAGGCTAAGAGAGGACTGTGACTTTCCCACCGACGTGGCTGTTGGTGACAGACACTGGATTCGAGGACAGGCCTGTGTGACTCAGAGGCCTCTGCTTCTCCTTTGCTCCTGGAGTCTTCCTGAGGAGGTGGGGCCTGCCCTCAGCCCACCCTGCTGTTGGTGCTTCCTCAGGCCCAACTTCCATTGCCTCTGCATCCCCTCCTTGTCACCTCCTACTCCCAGCAAGAAAAAAGCCTCAGGGAACCTTTTTTCCTTTTTTAGAGACAAGGTCTTGCTATGTTGGTCAGGCTGGTCTTGAACTCCTGGGCCCAAGCAATATTCCCGCGCTTGCCTCCTAAAGTGCTGGGATTCTGGGCCTTGGGGAACCTTTTTTAACTGAAAGTGACTCTCAAAGTCTTCCTGTAGAGTAAGGTTGGGCAGCTGGGTCCAACCTCATGGGGAAGGGGAGACCTGGAGGGGGCACACAGCTGCTCTGAGGAACAGAAGGCAGGCCAGGCCACTCAGCTGTCAGGAAGTCTGGCTCAGTCCCCCGCCTGCTGTGTGACTTTGGGGTGGCCAGTCCCACTCTCTCTGCAACACTCTGCTCACAAGGACTTCCTGGGAAAAGTTGGGGTTATAACACTCTGAGTTCTGGGGCCCCACCCATTCCTAATCTCCAGAACTTGGCCACCACAGACTCCACCAACTTCCAGTTCTGGGGCCTGGGTCTCTGGCCATTGCCATAGACACCACCCTCTCTGTGCAGCGTCCCTCTCCGCTGGGATCCTCCGAGGTCAGCCCTGTGGAGGCCTTTGCGTTTCCCCCAGTGCTGGCAGCCTAGAGGCTGAGATGGCCGGAAATAAGGTGGTGACAGTGGCATGCTCAGGGCTGGGGTGGGGGAACCCCAAGGAGCTAAAGGCAGCCCTGAGCAACCCAAGAGGACAGGAAGGCTTCTGAGGAGAGACCTCTGCGGTGGGTCGAGGAGAGGAAGGACTTAGGGAGGCTGAATGGAGGAAGTGAGAGGACACTCCAAGCCGAGAGGGTGGCAGGACCAAAGGCTCAGAAGCCAGGGCGCTGCGGAGGGGCTCTGTGCCCTGGGGTGGTTTGCACGGCAGGAGGGCAGGGGGCCTGGATCGGGGAGACAGCTGCTCTTTTCCCCCAACGTGGCCCCCGTACATCCTTGGAGAGCTGGGGCGTCCACAGCTCCAAGTCACAGCCTCCATCCCAACCCTGCTGCTACAGTGAGGGTGAGCTGTCTGCGGGGAAGGCTGTTGCAGGAATGAGCCTGGTGGAGAAGGGACGATGGCGTCCCAGGCCGAGGAACAGCACAGGCAGAGGCCTGGGGTGAATTTAAGGAGTGTAGGGGACAAAATGGCAGAAGATGGGCCAGAAAAAGAAAGTTTAGGGCATGTCCTGGAGGACGTGAGGCTTTTTGGGCTTTATCTAGCAGTGGGGGAGCCCTGGCAGGCTTGTGGCTTAGATGGGTACTTTAGAAACCCCATCAGCAACTGCTGGGCCACCCCCACTTGCCAGGCCCCGTCCTAGGCCAAGAAATACAAAAGTGAGCAGGAAAAGACTCCCTCTCAACTCTCACATCCTAGTGGGAAGAGAGACAAGAACCACACAGATGTGCAATATAACATGCTGTCCGGTTCCAGTAAGTCCAGTGAAGAACAAGTGAGGCCGGGTGCAGGGAGTGAGGGGGGTGGGCTCCTTTGTAAGGGGAGGTCGGGGGAGGCGTGTCTCAGAGGACAGCAGAATGGAGCTCAGGAGCAGCGCTGGCAGTCACAAGGCTGGCAGTCACAAGGCAGGCCGTCAGGGCAGAGGGAGCTGTGCAGGGAAGGAGTGTGTTTGCTGTGTCCTGGGAACAGCCCTGAGGCCGTGGTGTGGCTGGAGTGCTGCAGGTGCAGGGGAAACAGTAGATGTCTCCTGAGTGTGACGGGATATAAACAGATTTCCAGAAGGGACTGACGTGATCTGACTTAAAAAGGTTAGAGTGGCGTCGGTGTGCGAAATGGCCTGTGGGGGACAGGAGTGGGAGGTGGGGGACAGGAGTGGGAGGTGGGAGACAGGAGACAGTGTGCACCAGGACAGCAGAAAGACATCCGGGTAGCCTGGAACAGGGAGACGGTGTAGAGATGGTGGCAGTGCGATAATGAGAGCCGTAGGGCAAGGCCAGCGGGATCCAAGAGTGAGACCTGAGGTAAAGTCACTGGGACTTGGTGCCTCCATGTCAGGGGCAGGGGAGAGAGAGAGGAGGGGCGACCCTGGAGGTAAAAGATGGGACCGGGGCTGGGCGCCGTGGCTAGTGCCTGTAATCCCAGCACTGTGGGAGTCTGAGGAGGGTAGATAGCTTGAGGTCCAGGAGTTCGAGACCAGCATGGCCAACATGGTGAAAGCCCTTCTCTACTAAAAAACACAAAAATTAGCCTGGCGTGGTGGTGCACGCCTGTGGTCCCAGCTACTCAGGAGGCTGAGGCACAAGAATCGCTTGAACCCGGGAGGCGGAAGTTGCAGTGAGCCGAGATTGTGCCACTGCACTCCAGCCTGGGTGACAGAGCAAGACTGGCTCAAAAAAAAAAAAAAAGATGGGACCGGGAACAGGTTTCAGGGAGGGAGACTCTTTCCGCCGTGACCCACAAAGACCAGCTTTTCCTCACGGAGTAAAGGGCGGACCGAGGTCCCGGCACGGGTGGGGCTGCCAGGTGGAGGCCGCTTTCCGCCGCCGAGGCTGGACACCCGGATGTCCCGCGCCCTTTCCTCCTCCACCCTTTCTTTCTTAGCCGGGAGGCAGCAGCTGTGGTTCGCGGCTTGGCCGCTGGATGGCAGCACAGAGCCAGGCTCCTGCCTCCGGACTTCTGGGGAAGGGGCGTGGCCTGCAGGGAGGACAGGGGTTGGGTAGGGGGGTCTCCCGCAGGTCCACGGTTTCCCTGTCAGGGATGGCTGTGCATCTAGTGGCCAAGGTCCTGGGGTCGACTCCCAGTTCTGCCCCAGTAACTCTGGGGTCCCAGGAAGCAGAGGTGGGGTACAGACTCCTTTCTGGCATTGGCTTTGGGATCAAGCGAGGTGCTGGATGTAAAGTGCCTGGCACACCAGCGAGGCGGTTCTACAGGGCGGCCCAAGCTGAGTCGGCCCCAGACCCTGCTCACGGTTCTGGCTCAGGCCCCTTCTTTTTACAGCCCGTGCTTCATCCTCCTGTTGATAATCCACACACATCCTGCTGCTTCCTGGCTTTGCTCAGGCTCTTCCCCGTAGCTGGAAGGCCCTTTCCCGGGCCTCAGGGAATTTCCCCATGGTCCTTCAGGGGCCCACTCTGAAGCTGTTGCTTCCCGGAAGCCTCACGTGCGCCCCTGTCCTTGTGTCTCCGCCTGTCCTGACCGTTACTAGCTGCATGGGTTCTTCTTGTCTGTTTCAAGTGGTGAAGAGGGTGGCTGCTTTGACATGGGTTGTCCTGGATTCAGGTCTTCAAGATGCTTCAGCTTCTCACCTCCATTTCTCCCCTGGGGCTTGGAGACAACTTGAGCCCCTGTGCTGGGCCGCTTGAGGTCCACCTGTAGATCCCAGCCGGGCTGGGGCTGGAAGGAGGGCTGCTCACACCTGGCTGTTGCTCTGTCTCTAACAGGCCACCTACGTCTACATGAAGGCCGCCTACCTCAGCATGTTTGGGAAGGAGGACTACAAGCCGTTTGGGGACGATGAAGTGGAATTATTTAGGTGGGTCCCACCATCGTGCTCCCACCATGTAGGCCTTCGCTATGAGCAGACCACCAGGCCACCCTGAACTGTGGGCATCGGGGAGGGGGGCCGGCTCCCTGTCTCCATCCCAGGACCGCCCCACCTACGTGTCCTCCCATCGCCACTGCATGCTGCTGCTGCTGGTGGTGGTTGGAGCCCTCTGAATTTCTTCAGAGCCTTTCTTTCACAAAAGTGGTTTTGTCAACATCATCTCCCTCTGAGCCTCTTTCATCTGGGTGGTAGGACAGATGTGGCCACCAAAGTCCAGGGAGGGAAGGTCCTTCATTCTGCTGAGTTAACCTGAGACACTCAGAGAAGCACAGCCGAGAGCTGAGAGTCAGAATCGAACAGCCAGGAGTAAACCCAGCCTCTACCCGTTCTTAGCTGTGTCACCTTGGACAACTTCAGCATCTGTAAAATGGGAATAACAACCTCCACCTCGCAGCACTGTTTTGCAAATCAACTAGGTAATAAATGTAAAGAGCCTGGCAGAGAACTGGGAGACTAGAAGCTGCCCACTAAGTGGTGGCTGTTTTCACTCTTACCTGTATCATCGTGTTTGCTTCCTGTGAAGCATCTTTAGAGCAGAGCTCAGCCTTGGCAGATGGAGGATGGAGCTTAGCGCCTTCCAGTCGTGGTGAGGTTGACCCCAATTTGCAGACCTGGAAGTGGGTATAATATGAGCCTCCTACGCTACTGGTGTCACAGTAATAGGGCATTTATCACTTCCAGAGTGTCTGCTGCTACAGCAGACTCCATGTCCCCCTCTCAGATGACTCTTCCAGAAAGCCCAGGAAGGCAGGTGTCATTACCTCCATTTTAGAGGTGAGGAAATTGAGGCTCGGAGAGGTTCTACAGTGAATAAGCAAAGAGTTTCTGGATGTGGGGACCTCACACCCACATCCAGCTGTTTCCTGAACCTAAATGGCTCCGGCCTGAGGTTACAGCCACACCCAGTGACTGTGGCAGAAATAGGAGGAGGGTGGGATGGAACTGGGTGGCTGAGGCCCCAGATGTGGAGGTGTGCCTGGCTGCATACCACATTTTTCTCTGCCCTTGGAAACCAGCTGAGAAGGCCAGAACTTGAGAGGCAAAAGTTAATTAAGGGTTTGAGCTGTTTAGTCTTGAGTAGGTCCCACCCTTTCTCTGGGTGTTGGCCTCTCCTGTGAAATTGGGATTAGACTTCTCTTGGGTCGTCCCCGGAAATGGATCCTGGGAGTGGAGGAGATAACTAGGAGGCAGGGCCAATACGGGGGCGTTTGGCACACTCTCACCTCTGCCAGCTGGCGGGGAGGAGCCCCTTGCCCAGCCATAGGAAGTGGCCAGCTCTTGGGGCAGAGTCTCTAAAATAAGACCATAGCTGCAGGCTATTTCAGACCTAGAAGGCTCTTTAGAGTCCAACACTGTCATCATACAGATGGGGAAACTGAGGCCCAGAGAGGGGCCAAGCATGGCTGGGTAGGCTGGGGACCCTCCGCCGTCTCTTGCTCTTTCTCATCCCCTCCCACCCTCCCCATCTCTTTCACAGAGCTGTGCCAGGCCTGAAGCTCAAGATTGCTGGGAAATCTCTGCCCACAGAGAAGTTTGCCATCCGGAAGTCCCGGCGCTACCTCTCCTCCAACCCCATCTCGCTGCCAGTGCCCGCTCTGGTGGGTAGGAGGTCTGGACTGGCGCTGCCCTCCGGGTATAGGATTGTGGGGATTCGTTGAGAGCCACAGCCAGGGGGACGTGGATGAGGAGAAAGACCTTCATGCCTCAGGGGCCTGGGGAGGGTTTCACAATTCACCTGGGACCTGGCAGGAGGTGCTCAGATGAGTCTGGCCGAGCCCCTGCCCCTTAGAAAGTGATGGTCCACTGGGGCTGGGGGTGGAGAGACAGGCAGGCAGGCAGGCTGCAGACACCGAGAGGCAGAGAGGGCCGCCCTCCTAGACAGACAGCCCCATGTCCCTGCGCCCCGGGCAGAGCATCCCCCGGCTGCCTGTGTTCCAGCCTGTCTGCTCCAGTCTTGTCACAATGATTATAATTGTTTTCACCATCCCCCTCACTCAACCAACGTTTTCACATTATATGCAACTCTAAACTCACATAATAGCCTACATTGTTACCAAGCACTTGCTCTATTCACGGCTGCCCACACCCATTGCCTATTGCCTCATTTGAGCCTCACATCACCCCTCTGAGTAGGCGCTGCTGGTATCTCCATTTTATAGATGGGGGTAATAAGGCCTGAAAGATCAGTAGGAAGATCAAATAACTTGCCCAGGTCACACAGCTGGTGAGTTGGAGTCAGAATTTGAACTCAGCGGTCTGGGCCCACAGCCCATATTCTGAGCCATGGTTGTGATGCTAATTCTATGCACGATTTGAGCAGGTGTCAGATAAAGTTCCAGCTTGGTAAGAGTCCTTGTTATTCAAGCAGTAAGGGAGCCAGAAAGGTAGAAGGAAGCCTGCTTGAGAGACCTTTTTCTGGTCCTGGCTATACTGTTCATTAACTGAGTAGCTTTAGGTCTGTTCCCTCTTCCCCTTATGTAAAATAAATATAATAATAGATTCCTTTCCCATTTCTTTTTTTTTTTGAGACGGAGTCTCACACTGTCACCCAGGCTTGAGTGCAGTGGCACGATCTTGGCTCACCACAACCTCTGCCTCCTGGGTTAAGCAATTCTCCTACCTCAGCCTCCTGAGTAGCTGGGATTACAGGCACCCACCACCACGCCCAGCTAATTTTTCATATTTTTTTTAGTAGAGACGGGGTTTCTTCATGTTGGTCAGGCTGGTCTCAAACTCCCAACCTCAGGAGATCCACCCACCTCGGCCTCCCAAAGTGCTGGGATCACAGGCATGAGCCACCATGCTGGCCTCCTTTCCCATTTCGTAGAGCAGTTATGAGCATCAACGAGGAAAATGTGTTAAACACTGTATAAATTGAAAATTTATAGTTTGTTTTAGCTATATAAATATATATATATAATATATATATATAAATATATAAATATATAAATTGAAAATTTATAGTTTGTTTTAGCACTTACAACCTGAGCAGTTATGACCATCAACGAGGAAAATGTGTTAAACACTGTATAAATTGAAAATTTATAGTTTGTTTTAGCTATATAAATATATTTATATAATATATATATATATAAATATATAAATTGAAAATTTATAGTTTGTTTTAGCACTTACAACCTGAACATTACTAAAGTTTAAAAATATTTTGTAGTTGGCTGGGTGTGGTGGCTCACACCTGTAATCCCAGCACTATGGGAGGCCGAGGCAGGTGGATCACGAGGTCAGGAGTTCAAGACCAGCCTGGCCGAGATAGTGAAACCCCATCTCTACTAAAACTACAAAAATTAGCCTGGTGTGGTGGCAGGTGCCTGTAATCCCAGCTACTTGGGAGGCTGAGGCAGGAGAGTCCCTTCAACCCAGGCGGCGGAGATTGCAGTGAGCCAAGATTGCGCCACTGTACTCCAGCCAGGGCAACAGAGTGAGACTCCGTTTCAAAAAAAAAGAAAAAATTTTTGTAGTTTAAAATATACAGTAAAGCTATTACTATCAAATAGAGCAGGAGGATGTTGTAGGAAGGACAAGGGAAGAAACTATACCAAAAACTTAGGGGAGAATTTCCCAAACTGTAATCTGCAAAATACTGATTATGCATTAAATGATTTCTGCCATTAAATACATTTGGGAAAGACTGGCCTACACACAGTTTATATACTATAGACTTTCTTGGAGTCTTTATATGTTAATCTAAAAAGAAGCTTAAAGATACGGTTATTCTCTAATGTATTTGGCCACAGAATCATTTTTAATTTTAATTTGTATTTATTTTGGGGGCAGGGGAGAATCCTTTTTTAAAATGAAACATTTGCTGGCTGCGTGTGGTGGCTCATGCCTCTAATCCCAGAACTTTGGAAGGCTAAGGTAGGTGGATCACTTGAGACCAGGAGTTCAAGACCAGCCTGGCCAACATGGCAAAACTCCATCTTTACAAAAAATTCAAAAATGAGTGGGGTGTGGTGGTAAGCATCTGTAATCTCAGCTCCTCGGGAGGCTGAGGTAGGAGGATTGCTTGAGCCCAGGAGGTCAAGGCTGCAGTGAGCTGTGACAGTGCCACTGCACTCCAGCCTGGGTGACAAAGTGAGACCCTGTCTGTAAAATGAAATAAAATGAAATGAAACATTTGCCATCTTGGGACCACAGAACAACTTGATAAATACTGATCTAAACTGAAATTCCCTTCCTAGAACATAACAAGAACCACAACAGTAATGTCTTTCTAGAACTTTATGACTACAAAGTGTTTTCACATCCATTACCTGGTTTAATAGTTTAAGAAATGCTAAATATAGCTACTATGAATGAAAGTTTAATTTAGTGTTCTTATTATTTTATTTATTTTTAAATATTTATTTTAGAGGTGAGGTCTCACTCTGTCATCCAGGCTGGAGTGCAGTGGTGCTGTCATAGCTCACCGTAGCCTCAAACTCCTGGGCTCAAAGGATCTTCCCATTTTAGCCTCCTGATTACAGGTGTGCACCATCCTACTCAGCTACTTTTTAAATTTTTTTGTAGAGACGGCATCTCACTGTGTTGCCCACGCTGGTGTTAAACTCCTGGGCTTAAGAGATCCTCTCAATTCAGCCTCCCAAAGTGCTGGGATTGCAGGCATGAGCCACTGCATTCAGCCTAATTTAGTATTCTGAGCTTCCTGGTAGTTGAGGCAAAAACAAAAAGGAACCAGTAGCCTGACAAAGACAAGGTGAAAAGAAAAGGAATTTTTTTTTCTTCGAGACAAGAGTCTCACTCTTATCACCCAGGGTGGAACGCAGTGGGGTGATCATGGCTGGATAACTTGTAGTATCAAACTATGGGGCCTTTGAAGGTCTTTATTTCCAAAATTCTGTTACTCTAAGATACATTTTAAGCTTGATTGTCAAATGACAAAGATTTTGAAACCACCTCAAAAAAAATAAAATCTGCAGCCTAGATTTCTTGGGCTCCAGCGATCCTCCCACCTCAGCCTTCCAAAGAACTGGGACCCCAGACTTTCACCACCATGCCTGGCTAATTTTTTTTTTTTTTTAGTAGAGACAGGGTTTCACCATGTTGCCCAGACTGGTCTCAAACTCCTAAGCTCAAGTGATCATGATTCACCTGCCTCAGCCTCCCAAAGTGCTGGGTTACAGGCATGAGCCACCATGCCTGGCCCCAAGATTTTGTGGGGTTTTTTGGGGGGAATGGAGTCTCTTTTTGTCACCCAGGCTGGAGTGCAGTGGCATCATCTGGGCTCACTGCAACCTCTGCCTCCTGGATTCAGGTGATCCTCCTCCCTCAGCCTCCTGAGTAACTGGGATTACAGGTGTGTGCCACCACTCCTAGCTAATTTTTGTATTTATATTTATATTTATTTATTTATTTAGTGATGGAGTTTTGCTCTTGATGCCCTGGCTGGAGTGCAATGGCATGATCTGGGCTCACCACAACCTCCACCTCCCAGGTTCAAGCGATCCTCCTCCGTCAGCCTCCTGAGTAGCTAGGATTACATGCATGTGCCACCATGCTGGCTAATTTTGTATTTTTAGTAGAGACGAGGTTTCTCCATATTGGTCAGGCTGGTCTCGAGCTCCCGACCTCAAGTGATCCACCTGCCTTGGCCTCCCAAAGAATTTTTGTATTTTTAGTAGAGATGGGGTTTCATCATGTTGGCCAGGCTGGTCTCGAACTCCTGACCTCAGGTGATCCGCTCACCTTGGCCTCCCAAAGTGCTGGGATTACAGGTGTGAGCCACTGCTCCCAGCCCCCTTAATTTTTTTTTTAATTAAAAAAAAAAGAATCTAAGAAAGAAAAAGAAGTCAGATGTGTTTTAAGAGTCTCATGATGGTAACTTAGTTCTAAAGGAAATGGAATGTGAGTGTCATTATTTAGCCCATTGCATTGGGAGAATAAGAGTAGGAGAGAAGGTGACCCATCCTTAAATTCTGTTTTCCTGAAGTGCGTGTATGGAGTATGGCCTAGTCCTCAAAGGACAGAAAGAGTTTGGCCCCAGAAAGTCTGGGAGACAGGACATAATAGCACTCAGGGAGGGCATGAGCAGAAAAGTAGCTGGAAAACTTAAGCAGTTATGAGCAGCACAGTGTGGACATTGATCCATCTTACATCCTCACTGGGGTAAGGTGGCAGCTCAGTAATAAATCAACGGTAAGGCCCCCATAATCCCATCTGGCCCACAGCTTCGCAGGCTGACTGAGACCTGACATGGAAGATTAGAGCTAGAAGGCCTTTAGTGGACCTCTGATCTGAACTGCCCATTTTGTAGATAGGAAAACTGAGGCCCCGTTAGGGAACAAACCTAGGACTGACTTGCCCTCCTGCCTTTAGGAAATGATGTACATCTGGAACGGCTACGCTGTGATCGGGAAGCAGCCGAAACTCACGGATGGGATACTTGAAATTATCACCAAGGCTGAAGAGACACTGGAGAAAGGTCCAGGTGACTTCCCACAGGCCCTCGAGCCTCCTAGGCTAGGTCAGGTCTTTACAGCTGAAGGTTACCTCTGCCAAAAATCTCTTCCTCCTTTCCCTACCCTGGGAACTCTCCTTCATCTCTGTAGACTGGGCTCCTCCAAGCAGCTGTCCCTTGTCCCCCTGGTAAGGTCAAAGCCTCTGGGCTCCCATAGCCATGGGACTTCCTTCAGTCCTGACCTCTCTGTATTGTCATTGTCAGTATCTGTCTTTCCTTCTCAGACGTGACCCCCCCTCCCCAGAACAGGGACCATGTCTGATTTACCTGTGTCCCCTGGGCCTAGCACAGAGTAGGGGGCTCCGTAAGTAACTGCTGCAGAAATAAACAAGCCCGTCTTTTTCCCTCACATCCCTGTTTTCAGAGAACGAGTACTCAGTGGATGACGAATGCTTGGTGAAATTGTTGAAAGGCCTGTGTCTGAAATACCTAGGCCGTGTCCAGGAGGCCGAGGAGAATTTTAGGAGCATCTCTGCCAAGTAAGTACCTCTTCACCTGCTCCTGCTGGGTCTGAGTCTCCTGGGTAGAATTTTCAAAGGAGTCTCCATCCTCATGCCCACTGCAGTGCCTGACCCTAGCCAACCTCCACTCACTACACAGGTACTAGACTAGTGTCCACTCTGTGCCAGGACTTGTGCCGGGACCTGTACGGATAAATTGAGACCTAGCCTTCCAGTGCCACCGAATTGCCTGACTACAGGAGCCCACCCACGTTGTTTCGAGAGAACAGTGTCCCCTGGAGTTTGTAATTCAGCCACTCTGTCCTTGCCCTCGGGGAGGGCAGTGTGACAAGTGGCAAGCTGTAGGCAACCCAACAAAGGCTCGTCAGGGTCACGCTAGAGGAAAGCACAGAGGACAGCAGGTGCCCCGAGGAGGGACCTAACATAATGGGAGATACCAGGAAAGGCTTTCCAAGGCTGACATTTAAAGTGGGAAGTTCATCAGGCAGAGAAAGCAAGGGAGGACAGGTTCAAAGTGGAGTAGGTACAGCACGCATCAGTGCATGGACACAGGAGAGACGCCTGAGGCTGGGCTGATGGCAGAAGTCTTTACCCACCTGCGTGAAATCGTAGAAAGGATTGAAGATGAAATAAGGAGGGATAGACTGAGAAGGGCCTGGATGTTTTGTTCACAAGGCTAATTTGTATCCCAAAGAAGAGAGCCAGAAAGGGTACCAGGCAAGGAAGACTTGGGGTTTAAAAGGATATCTCCAGGAGAGCATGGAGGTCAGGTCAGAGGGGGCAGGTCAGAGACAGGAGACTTTCCAGTTTAATAAACCATTCATCCTGGAGAAAGGGAGGTTGGGACTTATGTGGCGGTGGACTAAGGACATGACAGGAGCCATAGGTTGTCAGGGAGCTGGAGCCCAGGGTACAGGATGGGAAGCCTTTGCTGTGGATCCTGGCCTTTCTAGGGCTTGGTAGTGGGAACCTCCCAAAATTGGACTTGAGGTTAGGAAATCCTCACATGCAGTTTGGGAAAGGCTCAGGAGGAGTAACTGAGCCATGTCCTCTGTTCTGCAGTGAAAAGAAGATTAAATATGACCACTACTTGATCCCAAATGCCCTGCTGGAGCTGGCCCTGCTGTTTATGGAGCAAGGCAGAAATGAAGAGGCCATCAAACTCTTGGAATCTGCAAAGTAAGGCTTGGGTAACCTCGATCTGTCCTTTGCTCCCTCTGAACTCAGCTCAGAAGCTGGCTGGGGGCAGAGTTGCCCAGGCAGCAGTGAGTGGCGTTGCTAGCGAGGGCAGCCTGGCAGTCTAGAGGGCGGACTGTGTCCCTCAGAATCTAGCTCTCACTTGTCATAGGAAGGCAACTTTCTCAATGTATGAATTGGCAGTTAGACTCCCAGAGGCAGGAGGTAAGTTCCCAGGGTTGCACCAGAAGCCAGCTGCACGGCCGTGTGAGGACTCACACCTCCTGCCTTCCAGGGTAAGGGTCTATTTCCTAAAACCACCCCTTCAAGCTTATGAACCCAGGAGGACCAAGACCGGTTCTAGTGGGCGTGATACCAGCGGTGAGGGACCACAAACCCTTCTGGTTAATTTTCCCCTTGGGCAGGGCTCAACTCTCTCTGGACACAGACAGGAATTTCTCTATAATTCTTCCTTGGCTGGCAGGGCTCACACAGCTCAAACAGGAGGAAAAGCATCTCTGGGAGCAAGCAGCCTCATGTGTCTGATTCTCTGCTCAATTCCAGGCAAAACTACAAGAATTACTCCATGGAGTCAAGGACACATTTTCGAATCCAGGCAGCCACACTCCAAGCCAAGTCTTCCCTAGAGAACAGCCGCAGATCCATGGTCTCATCAGCGTCCTTGTAGCTTTGTGCAGCGGTTCCAGGCTGGAAGACAAACAGAGACAGCTGCACAGAGCTCCTGGAAACATTTCAAAAGATCCCCTCCCCCTGCCCTGCCCTGCCCTGCCCTGCCTTTGGGGTCCACTGGCACCCCAGTTGGATGGCATGACATGGGTACTGTGCAGAAGCCAAGCTGGCATTTTCACCAGTGTGGCCAAGGGCCTTTGCCAAGGGCAGAGCAGGTAGAGCCCTCTGCCTGCCCTATCACACATACGGGTATTTGCTTTTCACTGTGATGTTTAAGAGAATGTATGAACAGTTTACATTTTCCTTAGAAATATATGGATGGGATCACAGTGGGCTTTAAAAACCAACAACAACCAACCACCTGCAAGTCTTCATCTTCACCCATTATGATCTGGAGGTAAATCTCTTTATATGATGCCAAAGGGCAAATTGCTTTTCAAATTCAGCAAGTTCTCAGCTTGTGTGACTGAAGGGCCTTCAGAGGACCTGAGAAATGCCTGGGAGAGGCTAAGCCTCAGGTTTTAATGCTTCTGGGGCTGGGCATGAGGATGCACACAGACACCCACTACCTTACTACTCACACTTCATTTCACTCCTTTTGTAAATTTCCAATTTAAAAATCAGCACGTCTTTTTAGTGAGATAAAATCTGAGCTCTTCTGTAGAAAAATCAATCTCCACCAGTAGGAAATACCAGGGCTTGATGGAAGAGCTGTGTGGCCCTTTCTGTGCCAAAGGCAGGAAGTTGGGGGGCAGGAGGAGGTTCTCAGAAGCCAGTCTGTATCTTGCTGTATGTCAAACTGAAACCACTGGGACTAATTTATGAAACATAAAAGTCTTCTGTACTTCACTCCAGTAAGTCATTTACTTACTGACAGCATTTTTCTTAGAACTGTTATTCCTGACCTGTTGTGTGCTTCAGTTAAGAGAAAAGAGATATTTAAGTGATAAAATGTATGTCCTTAAGGGATCATGCAACATATATTTCAATAAAATATGTGTTGCTTGACTCCTTAGGCCAAGCAGAAAGTCTTGATCAGAAGTCACATGGCCTATGTATGTTTTATTTAGACCACACAATGTTTTAAACTTTTTGAATAAGTTACCAGCATTCACAAATGGGGAGATTTCACAAATGAATCTGTTTCCTGGCCTGTAATTAAAAAAAAAAAATCTGGCAACACTGAGCCTCATTCCCACAAGGCAACAATCAGCCAGAGCTAAGTTGAGGCTACTTTAAACACTTCTGTTACCTTTCTGGCACCTAAAGGCACCTGAATTTGCAATCTCTGGGACTGTTAAAGTGAGAACTCAGGTTCAATGACCAACACCAGGTTTTACCCTTCACTTTTTCTTTTTGGAAGGAAAATTTGTATTATTTAAAAGAAAACAAGTGTACATTTAACCCAGTTTAGTGTCAAGTTCTTTAGCCTTTGCCTTTTCGAGCTTGGTGATGCAAGCCACAGACCTGGGACCGAGGACATTGCCTCCCCGGTGACAGCGGATCTCATTGTATCTGTTGTTGTGATTGGTCCTGATAGCTTCCACCAGCTTAGCCAAAGTGCCTTTCTTTGTCTTCCGAGTTAACCTGTGTGAAGGCAACCAGCTGCAAAGGTCTTCCTGTGGACTAGACGTCCCAGTCTTGCCTTCCCCTTGATAATGCAGTAAGGGACACTCATTTTACGACACAGGGCAGGCAAGAAGACAACCAGCTGAAAGAAAGCATTAGCTGAAGAGTGTATTTTGACCAAAAGCAGTAAATTTCAAAGCTAGCTTGGTAGCAACTGCTCAGAGTTAAAAAGCTCATGGATTTGCACTTCAAGGTTGAATTCAGTAAGAGATTCACATCGTTGTAATACCCTTCGCTTTCTAATGTCAGCACATTTCAACGTAACCATTTCCCTGTAGGGAAAATCATGCACACAGTAAAAATATTTATCTGTGAAAATGTTACTCCCCAAATGCATGAATGCAATTTCTACAAGAGAAGAGCCAGTTAAATTTTCCAGTCTTACAGCATTGCTGTATTTAACAAACACGAGTATCTGCCAAGGGTCTGGGTTAATATATTAAGATCCAGTCGACCAGCCTCCTATGGGTGGTCTTGAATGAAGTCACGGGTTTTAGGCAAAATATATTCTCATTAGGGAAAACAAAACAAAGCAAAAAACCCTCATCCAAGATCATCTTTTGCAATGGGTATTGTCGGAGTAGAAATGCTATGAAAAAATATTATTTTGTTAGGACGAAACAAAAGAATGTTCTCCATAGACAGCAATCCCTTTGCAAGCTATCTCTTCTCCAAAGCCTGGATGCTGGGAGACGAACCTGCTTCTAGGCCCCTGGACAGGACAGGGTGAAGGGGGTAAAGGGGAGCAGGTAGAGACAGGCTGCAGGAGGGCGGGCCTGCGTGGATCCCACATGCTGGAATGCTGCCTGCTGCTGTATCAAAGCAGCACTGGTCACAGGACTACACATATACTTTGGAAAATTGCAGTTTACAAAAAAAACTTTATCTCATTCATTTTTGGTGCTTTCATTTTAAAATTTTGTTAAGATGATTTCCTCATCAACATTTGCTGTTGTTGATTTCTTGCTGGGCTTCATTAATTAATATGTCACTTTTTACCTCTGCTGCCTTGATAAGATAAATCAGTGGGTTTTGCCTCCTGTATCCTCCCTGCAAATTCTGAGATAATCTATCAAAGAAAAATGTATGTGAAGAACAATGAAAACATCAGGTTTCTAACGTCACCATATCCTTATGCAAAGGCCTTAGAAGTGAAAATTCTGTCATAGGCTCTCAATGTTTTATTTGAGTAACTGTGGTCACTGGTTCTCTAATAGTGCAGACCTTCCCAGTACATCTGCCGTGGAGAGGCTGCTGATCATGTAGAGAGTTTGAGCCTGGAAATAAGGAGACCTGAATTCTAGTCCTGGCTTTGCCACTGATTTTCAGAGTACCCTTGGGAAAGTCACAGATCCTCTAAAAAGTAGCAATTTGGACTAGGTTAAGGCGCTTTCCCTGCCCTCTACAGTTTGTTTACGGGTTTTCATCTGCAAAATGAGGCAACAGATATACCTCCCTACCTTTCTGCCAAAGCCTTGCATCCCTAAGCAATTCAACCAGAAACTGAAGAGTTCCTTAGGGGATCTACAGTAGCCAGAACACCCAGAGAGCAAGTAATCCTCATTTAGAGAACGTCCAAATCCTGTGCCCCACATTCGAATTCAGTTGTTAGGGATGTAGCAACTGTGTGACATCACCTGAATAGGCCCTTGGCAACAGAAAGTCTGCCTCAGCCTCTCACTGGTCACAGGCCCTCAGACTGGCAGAGTGGCTTCTAGCAGTGTGCTGGGCCCTCTGCTCTCCCATGGGTTGGCAGGTTGCCCTCTTCCTTATCTCTTGAGCCAGAATGGGGGTGTTTCCAAGACAGTTATCATCTGTCACAGCAGAAAGCCACGACCTGACATCAAAGCCAGGATCCTAAAAAGCCAACACCAACTCAATTTGGCTGAGGTCCAGGTGGGACATTCCCAGGTGAAGAATGACACCAAGAGGTTTTAAGAAAGCCCCAGTGCACTGAGTACTAGAACCATTCAAGGGAATCAAATCCAGACCCTTTCCTCTGGAGTTACTCCCAAGTTCATTTCTTCTAAGACGATGGGAATCAATAGTCTTTTCCATGTTTGCTTCAAATTTAAAGCCTAACAGTGCCTTCTCAATGTCTTTAGCATCATCACACTAATTCAGTAATAAATGAGAGGTGTCTGGATTCTGAAATCCAAGAAGCAAACCAGAACTTCTTACGCCTACTCTCAGATGCAGCCCTTCCGAGGTCAGAAAGTGCCCTTCTGCTTGGATTAGCACAGTTCCTTTGAATTCCAGTGCAAAGTTTATTACTGATCAATAGGCTAGGTCCACAAACAAGAAGCCTCATCTGGGGGCTTAAAAAAATCCATTTCTAAATGAGTAATCTATGGCTGCTTGCACTATATAAAGTCAACTGTTAAGTGACAAAGTAAGAATAGAGCCCTTGGAGGAGACATAGAATTAACCGTTGAAAGTCTCTATGGACTGTTAAAAGTTGATGTTTAAGTTTAATCAGAGACATCACAGCTATTGTCTCACAAATGACTAGATCAGTTTTTTTTTTTTTCCTCCACATGAACACTTCAGAACATCAGACACCATATGCTCTGGGGAAAAGAATAAAAAGGTAATATTTATTAAATATTCGTTATGTGCCAGTTGCTGTGCTAAGCACTTTACACTTATGTAATGCTCATAACCTTAATCCTATGAAGTGGGGCCATTGTCATTTTGCAGATGGCAAAACTGAGGCACAGGTAAATAAGTTGCCTAAGATCACACAACCATTATGCAGCAGAAAGATTTGAAGACAGGCTGCTGAACTCTAAAGCCTGTACTTTGCTACACTGTTGGTCAAGCTGTAAAATTATGTGTAAAGTTAGACCCAGCTTATACTGACTCTTGGGCCACTGTGAAAATGGAAGAAGTACCAGCTAATCACTCAACCACTGGAAATGCTTGGCTGTGAACACATGGCTGTGTGGCATGGTTCCCTCTGGCACTTGGCATCATGAGGTAGGGAGAGGGTCTGACTTGGAAAAAGCCAAAAGAAAAGCAATCCTTATTTTGAAGAAAAACAGTATTTGCTCAGAAAATCATCAAGGGATGATGGCGGAAAAGGCATGATCCAGTCCCCACTTGGATAGGTAGTTCCAGTCCACTGCTCCAGAGATGGGAAGTGAAGCCTGCACTGAGGCTTGACGTGTGCCAAGTCATATGCTAGAAGGGGTTTGGTATAAGACAGTAAGGGAGAGGACCACTGTCAAACTGGGAAGCATATGACGCCAAAGGCACTCAGAAACTGTTTTAGAGTTTAAGCACTTATGAGTGCTTGGCTAAGCACATCACATTTGTGGGTCAAAGTGACCCATGGGCCATAGTTTTGTCCCTCTTGGTCCCGAGTTGACTTCCTACAGTTCTCTGAAAAAGAGGTTGTGAGCAAATTCACAGTATGAGAAAGCGTGGTTTACTAAAAATACCCAGCTTTTTTTTTTTTTTTAATAACTGAGGATTTTTTTTAAATTGTATTTTAGGTTTTGGGGTACATGTGAAGAACATGCAAGATTGTTGCGTAGGTACACACATGTCAGTGTGATTTGCTGCTTTCCTCCCCTTCACCTATATCTGGCACTTCTTCCCATGCTATCTCTCCCAACTCCCCACCTCCCACTGTCCCTCCCCTATTTCCCCCCACAACAGACCCCAGTGTGTAGTGCTCCCCTCCCTATGTCCATGTGTTCTTATTGTTCATCACCCGCCTATGAGTGAGAACATGCGGTGTTTGATTTTGTGTTCTTATGTCAGTTTGCTGAGAATGATGGTTTCCAGGTTCATCCATGTCCCTATGAAGGACACAAATTCATCGTTTTTGATGACTGCATAATATTCCATGGTGTATATGTGCCACATTTTCCCTGTCCAGTCTATCATCGATGAGCATTTGAAAAATACCCAGCTTTTAAGTTTGATCAATTACATGGGGTGGTGGATAAAAGCACAATATATTCAACTTAGTCAAACTACTTCACCCCATTTAGAGAATCAGTTTACTCTTAGGCAAGATGGGGTTTAATGCCAACTGCTTTACAAGGGTTGCTGAGGATAAAGAGCAAATATGTAAATAGGCTAGCACGGCCCCTAGTATACAATATTAAGGTAAATTTATTGGCTCACTTCTACTGTGCGAAGACAATGGTGGATTTGGCCTGAGGGATGACTGAATCGGGGGCACCAGTGCCACCATTTAGCTTTCTCCATCTCTTGGCTTTTGCTCCTATGTTAGATTCTCTTGATCTGTCTTCTCTGAATGGCAGGAATACATGGCACTTTAGGTCTCATGCCTTACAGCATATGGCCAGTGAAGCAAAGGGCTGCTTTTCCCAATTCCAGTATGAACAACACCAGATAAAGACAATTAGTCTGATTTGGCTCAAATTCCATCTCTTAGGCAAGTGGTTCTCAAAGTGTGGTCCTTGATCGGCAGCATTAGCATCCCCTGGGAACTTGTTAGACATACAGATTCTCAGATCCCACCTTGACCTAAAAACTGTAGGTTTGAGGCCCAGCTATCTGAGGTTTTTTTTGAGATACAGTCTCCCTCTGTTGTCCAGGCTAGATTACAGTGACACAGTCTTGGCTCACTGCAACCTCTGCCTCCCAGGTTCAAGCAATTCTCCTGTCTCAGCCTCTGGAGTAGCTGGGATTACATGTGCCCACCACTAAGCCCAGCTAATTTTGTATTTTTAGTAGAGATGTGGTTTTACTGTGTTGGTCGGGTCTTGAACTCCTGACCTTAGGGGATCCTGAGGTGACATGAGCCACTATGCCCGGCCACAGTCTGAGTTTTGAAAGACCTGTAGATGGCTGGGTGCAGTGGCTCATGCTTGTAATCCCAGCACTTTGGGAGGCTGAGGTGGGGGGATCACCTGAGGTCAGGAGTTTGAGACTAGCCTGGCCAACAAGGTGAAACCCCATCTTTACTAAAAATACAAAAATTAGCCAGGTGTGGTGGCGGGTGCCTGTAATCCCAGCTACTCGGGAGGCTGAGGCATGAGAATTGCTTAAGTCTGAGAGGCGGAGGTTGCAGTGAGCCAAGATTGTGCCACTGCACTCCAGCCTGGGCGACAGAGGGAAACTGTGTCTCAAACAAACAAAGCAGACCTGCTGATGAATTTGATGCACACTAAAGTTTGAAACCCACTGCCCTAGAATGGGAGTGAGGTACCACAATTGGCCTACCTTCAGACATATGCTCAGTGGGTGTATTACGAAAAGGGAAGATGGTGTATTGGATAAGCAAACACACCACAAATCCACTATTGTCTTTTCTTTCAAAAGTTGATATACAGAAGTACGACTTACCCATTCCCAGGAACAGGGGAGGATGAGGACAGAGACTGTACTGGTTAGAAACAAGGCTTATCAGAAAGCTGCATGTTCAGGCCAGGTGCCGTGGCTCATGCCTATAATCCCAGCATTTTGGGAGGCAGAGGTGGCAGACAGCTTGAGCCCAGCTTCAGACCAGCCTGGGCAACATGGCAAAACTCCCATCTCTACCAAAACACACACACACACACACACAGGCCAGGCATGGTAGCATGCAGCTGTGGTCCCAGCTACTTGGGAGGATGAGGTAGGATTGCATAAGCCTGGGAGGTGGAGGTTGCAGTGAGCCAAGACTGTACCACTGCACTCCAACCTGGGTGACACAGTGAGCCCCCCTCAAAAAGAGAGCGAGAGAGGGAGAGAAAGAGAGAGTTACCAAAAAAGAGAAAGAGAAAGAAAGAAGGAAAGAAAGAGAAGAGAAAGAAAGGACAGAAGGAAGGAAGGAAGAAGGAAGGAAGGGAGGGAGGGCAAGCTGCATGTTTAAGGAGAGCTTTGCCTTTGTCACCCTTTTCCTGGCCACCCTCCAAACTCTTCTTTGTAAGATCCCTATTTTGCAATGGGAAACTCCTTGGGATGTTAGCTCAGATTCCCTTTCCCCATTTTCTCCTGCCCTTCATTTAATACATATCTGTTGAACATTTGAACACCTACTGTCCCGCTTTCACAGAGCTTGTTCTGAAAGTGAAGTCATAGGAGTTAACAAAGAATTAGACCCACGGAGTAAACAGAGTCATGTGCCACATAATGATGTTTCAGTCAACCACAGACCATACATACGATGGTGGTTTCATAAGATTATGATGGAGCTGAAAAATTCTTATGTCCTAGTGATATAGCCGTGGTAAGGTTGTAAGGCAACACGTTACTCATGTTGGTGGTGATGCTGGTGTAAATACACCTACTGCGCTACTAATCATATACATTTTTTTTTTTAGATGGAGTTTCGCTCATTGCCCAGGCTGGAGTGCAGTGGCATGATCTCAGCTCACTGCAACTTCTGCCTCCCGAGTTCAAGGGATTCTTCTGCCTCTGCTTCCCCAGTAGCTGGGATTATAAGCATGTGCCACCATGCCCAGCTAATTTCTTATATTTTTAGTAGAGACGGGGTTTCACCATGTTGGCCAGGCTGGTCTCAAACTCCCAACCTCAGGTATCTGCCCACCTTGGCCTCCCAAAGTGCTCCAATTACAGGCGTGAGCCACCATGCCTGGCCAAGTCATATAAAATTATAGCACATACAATTATATATGGTACATGTTACAAAAGTTTAAAAGTTCAAAAAATTAGAAAGTTTATAAAGTTACAGTAAGCTGTTATTATTATTATTTTTTTGTTTTGGTGTTTTGCTCTGTTTGCCTAGGCTGGAGTGCAATGGTGTGATCTCGGCACACTGCAACCTCCACCTTCCGGGTTCAAAGGATTCTCCTGCGTCAGATTCCTGAGTAGCTGGAATTATAGGTGCCTGCCAGCACACTCAGCTAGTTTTTTTTCTATTTTTAGTAGAGACGGGGTTTCACCATGTTGGCCAGGCTGGTCTTGAACTCCTGACCTCAGGTGATCCGCCCGCCTCCGCCTCCCAAAGTGCTGGGATTACAGGCATGAGCCACCGTGCCCAGCCAGCTGTTATTGAAAAAAGAACATTTTAAATAATAAACAATGTAGCCCAAGTGTGGTGTTTATAAAGTCCACAGTAGTGTAATGTCCTTAGACTTCACATTCATGTACCACTCACTCACTGATTCACTCAGAGCAACCTCCAGTCCTGCAAACTCCCTTCATGGTAAGTATAGGTATACTGTTTTTATCTTTTACACTGTTTTCTACGTTTAGATGCATAAATACAAGCACTGTTACAATTGCCCATGGTATTTAACACAGTAACATGCTCTCCAGGTCTGTAGCCTAGGAGCAACAATACCATCTAGGTTTGTGCAAGTACATTCTACGATATTCCCATGAGGATGAAATTGCCTAATACATGCTTGTACATGGGATGTATTTGGTCTAGAGGATAAGAAGTCAGCTATCTGAACAATGTGGAGAAGATAGCTGCAGGGCAGAAATGATAGCACAAAAAGACTTGAGACAGGAAAGAACTTGGCATTTTAGAAGGCACAAAAAGACAGCCCGTGAGGCTAAACTGTTGATTCAAATGAAGAGGCAGAAAGTCAACTCATCCCTGTTAAGGAGTCTGGGTTCTATGCTCTGCATTATGGGAAGCTATTGAAATTTTAAGTAGGGAAATGACATCAACTTATTTATTCACCTAAAATTATTTTAACTGCTGTGTGAAGAATGGATTACATAGGTTTAAACATGGAAGTCAGTCCCCAGCACCAATTGCTTCTGGTTTGTCTGAACCATAAAAATGCTGCATCTTTCCTTCACCAGCTACTAGACTTAAGGAAAAAACAACGTTTCTGGCTGGGCACGGTGGCTCACACTTGTAATCCCAGCACTTTGGGACGCCTACACAGGCAGATCACTTGAGGTCAGGAGTTCAAGACCAGCCTGGTCAGCATGGCAAAACCCCGTCTCTACAAAAAATACAAACTTTAACTGAGCATGGTGACAGGTACCTGTAGTCCCAGCTACTCGGGAGGCTGAGGCATGAGAATCATTTGAACCCAAGAGGCAGAGGTTACAGTGAGCCAAGATTGTACTACTGCACTCCATCCGGGGCACCAGAGCGAGACCGTCTCAAAAAAAAAAAAAAAATGCTTTCAATATGCTGAGTTATAATTAAACTCAATATGAGTAGGTATTTCATATTCTTCACAAAAAATCAGAAATCCAGTTTATTAAAATCCATGCCCAGAACAGGATTTCAAGTGTATCTTCAAAGCCATTAACTCAAAGTTTAAGAAAGAGACGTGAGACCAGAACTTGCAGAAACAGCCCATCTGAAAATCCTTACTAGAATAGCACCTGTCTCACAACCAGAAATCAGAATGCCCATGAATTCTACTTCCTCATGTCAGGATACCACTACAGTAGTGATTATAAGCAAGCAGCCCGGTCAAATCTCTTCCCTTCCCCACACCTTGCACACTGTAAAGTTGCAGTTGTTAATTTATAATCTGTTTACCAAGTTCAGCTAAGCTTTGGATAGAGGATCATCATTCTGCATTGTTTCAAGGCTGAAGGACTGGCTGTAATTCTGGGGTTGGCAGAATGTAGCCTATTCCTGCACCTCATCTGGATAATGCTGGAAGTCAATCTCAGGGTCTTTCTGATAGCATAGTCCAGGCTTCTCAAATCATACACAATGCTTAAAACTTGCTTTTGGGTCCTAACTGACCAGATTAGCTACTATGATGGCCCCCAGCGAGAAGTTTTTTGCATAGCCAACCAAATCTTCTCACAGGCATTCAGAGTACACACTGTAATGCCAAGACTATTAGGGATGCCCCTTAGTTACCTTCCTCAACTTATTTTTCTCAGTGCCAAGAAACGTGGAGCCCGCAAGCACTAATATTAGAGAAGGGGTTCAAAGCAACTAGGCGCTGCTCCTTCCTTTTATCACCATCAGTTTTAGATGCCCAAAACATGTACCTTATTGCTAACACTCCTTCATTCAAAGAGAAAAACTTTCTGGAAAGCACCCAAAGATGACTAAATGTGCCAGTGAACAGTAACTTTTCTCAAGAAAGAGAAATGTAATGAAAAGGTAATCTCGACCATACCTTTACTAAAAAACCGTATGTGAAGAAACGATAAATGGCTTTACTCAGTTAATAACATTAATCGGATGCATCCAGCTATTGTCTTAAAAGCAGTGCCAGGCTGGGAGCAGTGACTCAAGTCTACAGCCCCAACACGTTGGGAGGCTAAGGCAGGAGAATCTCTTGAGGCCAGGAGTTTCAGGCCAGCCTGGGCAACAAAGCGATTCTGCCTCTACAAAGAAAAACAAACAAAACACCAGCTGGGTGTGGTAGAGCGCACCTACAGTCAGTCATAGCTACTTGGGAGGATGAGGTGGGAAAATCGCTTGAGCCCAGGTGTTTGAGCTTACAGTGAGCCATGATCAAACCACTGCACTCCAGCCCAGGGGACACAGTGAGACCCTGTCTCCAAAACAAAAGCCTGTGCCTACTGCTGTGTGATAAACCAAACAAAAACAGTGTGGACAATTAAAATGTGCAAATAAATCTCAAACCCTTTTTGTAATTCACTGGTGCTTCTGATGGGAAAAAGTTGTGAAATCAGGAAATAGGTTGTAAACGGACTCATCTGGATGTTCTGTATCCATGCTAAAAAGCAAGGAAATAGCAAAAGGACAAATGAAGAGCAAAAAGTCTGGATAATCATGCCTGGACAATCCATCTATCTCTGGATAACCAACAACTGCCCAATACTGCTTCAAATTTCTCAGGAAACAAAAAATGTGCCAAATCTGTATTTCACAAGTTTGGGAAGGGACTATCTATCTACCAATGGTTCCAAAACCTGCTGGTGCATCAGAATCACTTGGAGAACCTGTTACAAATGACAGATGGCCAAGTGTGGTGACTCACGCCTGTAGCCCCAGCACTTTGGGAGGCTGAGGTGGGAGGATCATTTGAGCCCAGGAGTTCAAGACCAGCCTGGGTAACATGGCAAAAACCCATCTCTAAAAACAAAAATTAGCCAGGTGTGGTGGCATGTGCCTGTAGTCTCAGCAACTTGGGAGGATTGCTTGAGCCTGGGAGATGGGAGGTTGCAGTGAGCCGTCATTGCTCCACTGCCCTTCAGCCTGGGAGATAGAGATCCTGCCTCAAAAATTTGTTTCTCCTCTCCCACTCTGGTAAGATAAAGGTCTCCATTACTAATAAATATCCAGAGCCCTAGGTAATTTTGCTCTGGTTGTCCTGGCGTCTGAGAACTACTGATATATCAACACTCCTGGTGGGGAAAATGTGTCTTAGAGAGACAAAATGAGTGAGCTGTGATCACACCATTGCACTACAGCCTGGGAGACAGAGAAAGTCTCAAAAAAAAGTACAGAAGGACGGGTCAAATTGTCTTCTCTCTTCCTGTCCAGTAAAAGGGCAGTTGATAATAAAAGAAAAAAAAATTAAAAGTAAAAATATAACAAAAATTTAAAAAATAGAATGATTATTTAAATTCAGATAGGTAAATTTAACATTACTTGAAGAGATACTAACCAAAAATCCAACTTTTCTTGTGTCCAAAAATTTTCTTTTTTTCTATTTTCTGACCTTCTTCTCATTACACAATGTGTCCACAAATTTTAAAATTGTCTTAAAAAATTAGTTGAGGTTATTACAGCAAGATGCATTTATCCACAAATTTAATTCATTGACTCCATGACTGCTACCCACTACTTTTGTAAACAGATAGCCGCCAACATATTTTTGTGACTTATGCTGAAGAAATGTACTTTCTCTCATTTACCACTTCCAGTGTCAAGACCTTAGGCAGCTCTCCTTTTGACTACAGTATCCTCCACTTTATCTATGGGGCGTATTTTCCAAGAATCCCACTGCATGTCTGAAACTCAATAGTACCACATACATACCTACACATACATACCTATGATAAAGTTTAATTTACAAATTAGGCATGTAAGAGATTAGGAACAATACTGGTGAACAGGAAGTTGTTTTTGTTTTTTTGGGACAGTCTCACTCTGTCGCCCAGGCTGGAGTGCAGTGGTGGATCTCAGCTCACCGCAACCTCCGCCTCACAGGTTCAAGCGATTCTTGTGCCTTGTGCATGCCACCATGCCCGGCTAATCTTTGTCTTGCTCACCATGTTGGCCAGGCTGGTTTCAAACTCCTGACCTCCAGTGATCCACCTGCCTTGACCTCCCAAAGTGTTGGGATTATAGGCGTGAGTCACTGTGCCAGCCAAGATTAAGTGTTTCTAAAAAATTTTATTTATAAATTGCAGAAACCATGGATAAGGAGGGGTTTACTGTACTTTATTAAGTGTTGCTCCATTTTAAAAATAAATACTTCCTTATGAAGAAGGTTTGTATGCAGGGAATCTGTTACCTCAATGCTTACTGTTCTATGAAATCATAACTGTTTTATATCACAAGATAAATACCAATAGTAGGGGGCGAGTCTTCTAGTACTGACTGAAGAGATTCCCTATAAAGAACACTCATAGAAATCTTTTTAAAGTTTGTGTTAGCTAAACTGCAAATATCTGAAAGTATTTCAACTTATTGGGTTTTGCATTCAAAAGGTTAAGATTCTTTTGTTTCTTCCTGGTTAGGCTTTTCAGAAATTTCAAATCCCACAGCAAGCTTGAACATATCTTGCCCATATCTAGATAAAGAGGTTACAACTATTGTTTGGTTTTAGAAACTTTGATGCTATCAAGCCTAAGTATATGTTTAAATGATATTAAATGCCAAACAACAGAAAATTCTTCCCACAAATGTGCACGTGCGCGCGCGCACACACACACATATATACCCAGAGATATTTTAAAATAATTATCATACACAACTATTTTAAAAGATTATATGGGAAATACTTATGTAATTAACTCTAATCCTTCACAGCTGTATAACTTTATTTAACAACATAGTAAAAGTCAAAATTGATGGTTCTTAACATTGCAGGTTGAGAATACAAAGTGCCTAAAAAAGACACATTCTGCCCAGTGCTACTTCCTTCAATATTACCAAACTTCTGTGAAAGAAGACTTGTAATGAAAAGAAAGACTAACTGCAACATGAAAGATGATTTTAAAATAAGTTCATTTACCAATTTTAACAATCTAGAAAAAAAGAAAGTCTGACTATTATACTTGATGACAGACATCATGTTTAAGTAGAAAACACAAGAATAAAAAAAGCAATTATCACAGAAAATATTGCACAACTTCAGTTGTTTCCTCCAAATTTGCTTTATGTAATTGGGTGGATATAAATTAATAAACAGAAGTTTAAGCAAGATACATGTAACAATTTAACAGAATCTGATAATCTAATTTCTTGCAATTTTTCTCAAATTCATCTTTAAGTCTTTCCATCATGGGACCCATAGGGAAATTTAACCAACATATGGATACTACAGTTGAATGTCAAATTTTTACAAAGTACTTAATGACATACTACATTTCTCTATAATGCAATTATGAAGAACTTTCATGACGCTGTTTTGTACGTGGAAAAGTGTTACAGTCCAATATTCAACTCAATATAAAATAATAAGAAACACTTCTGATGTTAGGTTGAGACCACTTTTCCTTTTGCTAATGAATGATTTTTTTAGCTGTAATATCACTGAGGTGAATAAGTCACCTTTGAGTACATACGAAAAAAATAAACACATGCTAAATGGATAAAACATTACTACTACATCTTTACTAGACCATCTCTACCTCTAACACTTCAGAAGCTTAGAGATTTAAAGTATTCTTACATTAACTGCAAGAAACAAAGGAGAAATTCCTTCTTTTCTGAGATCACAACTATGAAGTCATGTGGTTATACAAATTCTGCATTTGTGTGCAAAACATAAAATACAATTATCTTTATTCTCCCTGCTTAGTTTTGTCAGTCAGCTAGCAGGATGTAATAGATTCCTTTCCAAGAAACACAGACTGAGATGTGTTTTACAGAACTTCAATAACCTCAGCACTACAGTAATGAGAGATGCAGTATCCTTTTGCTATGGTTCAAGACAAGAGGGAAGAGGTCACAGGAAAGAGAAATCAAAATTGTTACAACTGAGTAACTATTTCTCATTAGGTCTCACCACAGTGCCACCTTCATTTTTACATAAATGTGGTGGCATAATTCAATCTCAATAAATCAGAATTCTTAATATTTAAAATTTTACTTGACTTTTCCATTATCACCATATTAACAACCAAAATAATCAGGTAAAACACATAGGAAAGGGTAATATTAAACCCCACTTTAATAGAGTTGGTTTCTTGACACATTAACTTATTTTTTATAGAAAAGGAATAGTGCATCTCAGTTTGCTTACAAGCTAGGAGATCACTTTGAATTCTGCATTTCCTAACTGCAAACAGAATATAGCACTTATAACAGGTTATAAATAAACTGGTTTTCAAGCATAGAGCCAGCCCCAACGATAATAATACACTATTTAAAAAGACCTAAGGCAATGAATTCCATTTCCAATGGAAAAAAAGAACTGTGCAAACAAGCTTAAAACTACTTTTTTTGTGTGCCAGTGTTATAAAATGTAGCTTTTAATAAAACCTTGACCCAAATGCCAGCAACTTCAGAAAAGAATTTGGGTAGGGAGGGGGAAGAGAAGAAAGTTATTTCATTTAGGAAAAAAACTACTATCTTTTTCCTAATCTTCAATACACACAATTTAAACAAATACAGCTGCTGTAACACTTTACACAATTCCTATGTACTGGAGCAATAACAAGATCTAAATACAATTATATTTTTAAACATTGGGTCAAGGCTTTACATAAAAATACCATCCTACTTTTCCCTCTAAGTTTCTAAAATATCACGTACTTTTCCCCCAACATCTGCAGCCATCCAGGAATTTTTAGGAAACGTTTGTGCATGATCTTAATTCCTAATCCCTGGCTCTTTGGGCTCAGTGACAAAAGATCAAAACCACCAAAAATGATGGTTCACTTGAAGTCAGATGAGAGACCCTGGCTCAATTAGTCTCATAGGATGAAAGCAGTGCTGCATCAACTGGCTCCATGCAGGAGGGGCACGTGAAGGATCTCATCAACCAGTCATCTATACAGTCCAGGTGATAGATGTGCATGCACGGCAGAAATCGAATTGGGTCCCCATAAACAAAGTCCATCATACAGATCACACACCTGTTGGGAACAATGGAGAGAAATCAGAAGGCATTTTCAGAAGTGTCCTATTCAGAAAACGCTTTAAATCCCATTAAAGACAGTGTTAATCTGAATAACACAGCAGAAGGCTTTGCCTGTCACCTTATCGCCAAAGCATGCAAACTGATTTTTTTCCTACTATTGATCTATCCAAAATCTCTTATTTCAATCCCTGAGAATTTGTAGGACTTAGGAGCAATCAACAGAGCAAAGGGAAATGGATTCCCTATGGATCACGTCTACTGATGTGCTTGTTAAACAGCTACATATTATAGCAGAAGGAGAATGGGATTACTTTAGGTAAAAAAGCATGTTAGATCAACTTTGTTTCCTTGTACTATTTAGTGTAATTCTAGAGTAAGATAATTTTCATTTTAATAACTACCTGTAAAAACAGAAACACTAACTTCAGCCTACTTACTGGGCTGCTGTAAGTCAAAGCTCTCTTCATTAACTTTCCTTTTTTTGAGATGGAGTCTTGCTCTGTCACCCAGGCTGTACTGCAGTGGCACAATCTCAGCTCATTGCAACCTCTGCCTCCTGGGTTCAAGCAATTCTCCTGCCTCAGCCTCCCGAGTAGCTGGGACTACAGGCATGCACCACCATGCCCAGCTAATTTTTGTATTTTTAGTAGAGACAGGGTTTTACCATGTTGGCCAGGATGGTCTTAATCTCTTGACCTTGTGATCCTCCCATCTTGGTCTCCCAAAGTACTGCGATTATAGGCGTGAGCCACCGTGCTCAGTTTTTTATTTTATTTTTGAGAAAGAGTTTCAAGTGATTCTCCCACCTCAGCCTCCCAAGTAGCTGGGATTATAGGCGCAGGCCACCATGCCTGGCTAATTTTCGTACTTTTAGTAGAAACGAGGTTTCACCGTGTTGGCCAGGTTGGTCTCGAACTCCTGGCCTCAAGTGATCTGCCCACCTCAGCCTCCCAAAGTGCTGGGATTACAGGCGTGAGCCACTGTGCCCTGCCTGTGAAAATTCTTAATTACTACATTATAGCATTCTCTTGTTAGTAGCCAGTAATAAGAGCTATTAAAAAAAATTAAACATATCCTTGCATTAAGTGAAGTGTTTCAATATATTAAATGTCTTACTTTCTAAAGTGCAAGAGAAAACACAAATTTTTTACAAGCAAATTTCTGAAAATAAAACTTTGAAATGTACAAATTAAAACTTACTCTCGGATCTTTTTTTCTGATCCATCTCTTCCAGGGTCATAAACTCCTTTAGGCAGATGTTGTATAAGGCCTATTCTTTGAGCTATCCTAATTTGCTCCTCTTCAGTCAGCTGAGTTGCTAGCCGAGTCTGGCTAGGTGTTGGGTGGTAGACTGGAACCGGAACTTGTTCCTAAAATACAAAAATAGAGGAAAAAGATTTTTAAGAAACCTTCTGTGGGTTTGTTTTTTATTTTTTGGTCAGAGATAGAAGGGAAAGGGAACCCTGGGAGGGGTAGGAAGCTGGGGTGATGCGCAGCGGTGTGACTATGTTTCACTCTGCCTTAACAACAAAACATACACACACCAAAACATTCACATTTAGTTATCTGCCTAAAGGATATAAACACAGACTTCACTGAAGAACTGGCATGGAATGTTAACTGAATTATTTCCACATAAGAGACCAGCCTGGGCAACATAGCAAGACCTCATCTCTAAAAATAATTTAAAAAAAATTTTTTAATGGATTGGACTATGGCAAAAATAAATCTAAATGTTATCTAAGACCAACTCTCCCATTTTATAGGACCAGGCTTGCCTACAGTCAAATAATTGTCAGTACTGGAATTAGAATTCTGTGGCTCCTAATCCAATGAATTTTTTACACAAAACAATTTTGCTCAAAGGAATCATGTTTATAAACCCCACTTTTTTTTGAGACAGGGTCTCCCTTTGTTGCCCAGGCTTATGTACAGTGGCAGATAAAAGAGGATGAGTTCCTGTCCTTTGCAGGGACACGGATGAAGCTGGAAACCATCATTCTCAGCAAACTAACACAAGAATAGAAAACCAAACACCACGTCTTCACTCTTAAGTGGGAGCTGAACAATGAGAACACATGGACACAAGGAGGGGAACATCACACACCAGAGCCTGTCAGAGGGCAGGGGACTAGGGGAGGGATAGCATTAGGAGACATACCTAATGCAGATGATGGGGTGATGGATGCAGCAAACCACCATGACATGTGTATACCTATGTAACAAATATGCACACTGTGCACATGTACCCCAGAACTTAAAGTATAATAATAATAAAGAGCTTCTTTGCCTTTAAAAACAAAAAAAGCACAGTGGCAGAAACATAACTTAATGTAAACTCAACCTCCCGGGCTCAAGCAATCCTCCAACCTCAGCCTCCTGAGTAGTGGGACCACAGGGGTGTGCCATGGGGCCTGGCCTATAATGGTAATATTTAAAACTGAGCAATTCCGGTGGAATGAAGCTGGGATGGAGTGTGACCTAGGAGGGATGAGACTCCCCATCCCCGTGCCCTCACCTTGGTTACCTCTGCTGAATCCTCAGAATCAACAGAACAGTCTGAAAAACACTACTATCTTAGAAGGTGAGATTTTCAGTCTGAAAAATTAAATTATAAGATTTCAGTCTCAGCTCAGCTACTTACTATGGTTGCTTGAACCAAGTCTCTTAATGTCTTTGAATAAAGGAGATAACACTCACTTTCGAGAGTTGATACAATGATGAGATAACTAAGAGCTTTGTAAATGCCAATATTTGTGAATTATTCTAACGTCTCATCATCATGATTCTCTGCTTTGCTAAGTGCTACTGTCCTTGGCTTTGGTCCTGGCTTTCTGGATTCTCTTTGAATACCAGAAACTCTTAGCCTCTGCTGTGATCTCCGCCAGCTGAGTTCCTCAACCCTTGAATTACCATTTAGAGTCTAGACTACCTTCCTGAAACTTAGCCCCAGTCCTATTTGACCAGTTTTGATGAGCTGCCATTCACACGCAAACTGGGAACAAATTGGTTTACGACTATGGATAATATAAAGGGTCTCTTAAACCCTTGAACCTAACAAAAAAAACTAAATTGTTTTAGAGCAAATAAACTCCAACTACAGGCTTTTCAAAGGCTAGATTTCTTCAGTCTTGTGGTTCACATATGTGTAGAGAACACAGAAAGCAGAACAGAAAAAGAAAGCTCTACTTTATGGGGAAACCTTAATAAATATTAAAGAATAAAATAAAAACTATCTTTTAATTCATGTTATGAGTGTATTTTTTCCTTTGGAATTTTTGTTGTTGTTGTTGTTGTTGTTAAAACAAAGGAACCCTCTATGTATCTTTTAGATATTTAAAATGATTCAACAACCTAATTTCAGTTTACATGCAAATTTTCAGAAACCCATAGAGGGAAGGAAATGACTAAGACCTCCTGATATTTTAAAGATGGATGTGGCCTCACCCTTCTTACCACAAATGCCTAATTTTAAATTTTAATTCCCATGATACTTGTTTAAAAATGGCTTGATATCTGAGTTATCAACTTTCATAACTAGAGAGCCACTGATTTTCTAGGCAGCAAAACGGGATCTTGATTCAATTGTTGGCTCAAAGACACTGAGCGAGTAGAAGATTAGACAGGGATATAAAAACAACAATTTTAAAAAGATGTGATAGCCAGGCACACTGGCTCGCACCTGTAATCCTAGCACTTTGAGAGGCTGAAACTCCTCACCTGAGGTCAGGAGTTCAACACCAGCCTGGCCAACATGGTGAAAATACAAAATCTCTACTAAAAATACAAAAATTGCCGGGCATGGTGGTGCATGCCTATAATCCCAGCTACTCGGGAGGCTGAGGCAGGAGAACTGTCTGAACTCAGGAGGCGGAGGTTGCAGTGAGCCGAGATCTTGCCACTGCACTCCAGCCTGGGCGACAGTGCGAGACTCTTATCAACAACAACAACAACAACAACAACAACAAAAGATGTGGATTGGGGGTGGTTCCCACCATTCCCTATCTGCTGCCTCTCTATATAAACACTATATGGTTTACACCGTGTTCAACATCTGCTTTCCATCTGGGAATCTGAAATTTTGTCATGTGTTAGGCAGTGGGTGCCTATCAGTACGTCGGGCACTGAGTCTCCAAATGAGCGGCTCTCGCAGAAAACCTTTCATATATGTTGAAGGAATTAATCATGTCCTGTGTGACTCCACTAGGCGATGACTCTTGGAAGCTTGTGCTTAGTTCCCTTTGGACCAAAGCACCTTTTCCCTTAGCTGATTTTGCTTTGATTCTTTGCTGTAACAAATCACAGCTGTAAATAAGATTATACACTAAGTCCCACGAGTCCTACTGAATCACCAAATCTGGGGATTGTTTTGAGGACCTTCAATGCCAGTGCTAGGTTGTGCTCCAACTTTATATTTGCCAAGCTACTGTGTTTCATTCTCAGCTGAAAACAAATTAGAAAAAAAAAAAAACAAAACCTAAATATTTTGATTAGCCTGTTTCAGGGCCTAAATATGGATCTAATGATAAAAGGTATACAAACAAATCTCACTACAACCCCCAACTCCTGGGCTCAAGTGATCCTCCCACCACAGCCTTTCCAGTAGCTGGGGTTATAACTATGCACCACCATGCCCAGCAGTTTTTTTGGTTTTGATAGAGACAGTGTCTCACTGATCAGGCTGGTCTCAAACTCCTGGCCTCAAGCGATCTGCCAGCCTTGGCCTCCCAAAGTGGGGAGATTATAGGCGAGAGCCACTGTGCCCAGGCTATCTGGGTAGTTTGATAAGGGCAGGGGCTGTGTCTGTTTTGCTTACCAATGTTTTCTACCTACTCAGCACGGTGTCTGGCAGGTAGCTGGGCCTCAACATAATTACATAACTGAATAATCTAAATCAAAGCACTTATGTTCTTGCATTATATACATATTAGAACTTTGTAAATATGCTATGAAAAATTGCTAATGGGCCTGGCACAGTGGCTCACACCTGTAAGCCTTGCAGTTTGGGAGGCCGAGACAGGCAGATAGCTTGAGATTAGGAGTTTGAGACCAGTCTGGGCAACTTGGTGAAACCTGGTCTCTACAAAAGATAGAAAAATCAGCCAGGCGTGGTGATGCACACCTGTAGTCCCAGCTACTTGGAGGGCTAAGGCAGCAGGATTGCTTGAGCCCAGGAGGTTGAGCTATAGTGAGATGAGATTGCATCACTGCACTCCAGCCTGGGTCACAAAGTGAAAGAAAAGAAAAAGAAAAATTGCTGTCTCAAAAAGAAAAAGGAAATGGCTAATTATTTGGATTAAATAACAATAAAAAAGGAAAACTTGATAAAAATTACACCCAACATTGTCCCAAGTGAAAACACCTGGGTTGTTGCCTCTTTCAAAGTTCTACCTACCCATCCCACAGTAACTTCAATAGGTCCAAAACCAAACCAAATATACTTCCAGGTGCTTCTCAAACTCAGAATTTCTATGCCCCCTACCTAGGTTAATGAACAAGAACGCATAATGGAAAGAGCATAGGCATTTCCTGGAATTTCTGCTCTGGCATTTAATTATGCATGTGGCCTTAGGCAAGCTTCTTAACATCTGAGCGCTAAGATTCCTCATCAGCAAAACAGACAAAATACCTATCTTAAAGCACTGGAGGCCAGGTGCGGTTGTTCACCTCTGTGAATTCCAGCACTTTGGGAGGCTGAGGCAGGTGGATCATTTGAGGTCAGTGGATCATTTGAGGTCAGGAGTTCGAGACCAGCCTGACCAACATGGCAAAACCCCATCTCTACTCAAACTACACAAAACACCTAGTCAGACATCGTGGTGCATGCCTGTAATTCCAGCTACTCGGGAGGCTGAGACACAAGAATTGCTTGAACCTGGGAGGCAGAGGTTGCAGCGAGCTGAGATCACACCACTGCACTCCAGCCTGGGTGACAGAGTGAGGCTCTGTCTTGAAAAAAAAAAAAAAAAGCGTTGGGCTGAGCTGGGCATGATGGCTTACTCCTGTAATCCTTCCTAACACTTCTGGGAGGCCAAGGAAGGGGGATCACTTAGGTGGGGAGTTTGAGGCCAGCCTGGACAATATGGTGAAACCCCATCTCTACTAAAAACACAAAAATTAGCCAGGCATGGTAGTGCATGCCTATAATTCCAGCTACTAGGAAGGCTGAGGCACGAGAATTACTTGAACCTGGGAGACAGAGGTTGCAGTGAGTGGAGATCATGCCGCTGCACGCCAGCCTGGGCCACACAGCTAGAATCTATTTAAAAAAAAATATATTATAAGAAATAAGCAGATAAGTAAAGCACTTACCAAGATAAAAGGCTCAATATATGGGCTCTTCTCTGACACCACCACCCCACTAGTCCCTGGAGATAGACATCCTTCCTGATCCTTGACTTCCTCTCCTCCTTTTTCCACCATCATCTACTTAAATGTCTTATACAGTCTTATCTAACTACCATTTCCTCATTGTTGATTAGGAGACACACATGGGCTTGCCCTTTTAGTTTAAATTTTGAGAAAGATAGAATTCACAGAGAAGTAAATACATTTCAAACAAATTTAAACAATCTTTTCCTTAATACTTTCTTTAGTTCTCCGTATGTCTGCAGGAAAAAGAAAGAGCGAGAATCCAAAGGAAATCATCTGTCTTTAAGAAAAGGAGAGAAGGAATAATTTAAAATTAAAATATGCATTGTGGAAAAATGCAGCAGCACGGAAGGAGCTAGAATAGAAATGGAAGACAGGATTATAAAATAATCCTGAAGCAGGAGCGAAGATAGGGTCTCACTCTGTCACTCAGGCTGGAATGCAGTGGCACGATCTTGGCTCACTGCAATCCCACCTCCCAGGTTCAAGCAATTCTCCTGCCTCAATCTCAAGTAGCTGAGAATAAAAGCACGTGCCACCATGCCCGGCTAATTTTTGTATTTTCAGTAGAGACAGGATTTCACCATGTTGGCCAGTCTGGTCTTGAATTCCTGGCCTCAAGTGATCCACCATGCCCAGCCAAAAAGATAGGGTCAGACATCAAAAACTGCAAGGTCTGATCTGATGAGAAAAATCTCTGAAGCATTCCAGTTGTCTGTTAATATGTAAATGGAGCATCTATAAAATGATGGATATTGTCAAGAATGTATTGGGCCCTAATCTTAGGTGGTTTAACCCAAGAAGACACAAACAGATGAATGTAAAACGTGTCTGTCTGAAAGGCACTACATTAAAAGTTGGATTCAATTTAGGGAATGTGATACCATTTCAGAAACTAAAACAATGCAGTGGGGAAGTGCCTAAATAATGTGCTGAGGCTGGAAATAGTAGTACAAGTCTGGTTTGTGGTGAAGGAAAAATAAAGTCACTACTAAAGAATGTAGCTTGTCACCAAAAGCTGTATCTTTTCCTCCAGTAGGAAATAAGAGCCAGCTCTTCCGATCTTTCTCTTTATATCCTTACAAGCTGCTGCTGGCACCACCTTCTTCCCAGCTGCAATCTCCTACTTTGAAATGTTTTCTCTGAATTTTGCCAGACTGACACTCAGGACCATAAAATGGAGGATTTTATATACCTTGAGACCAACTAGTTCTGATATTCTTGACCAAAACAAAACCCCCCAGATTAGCTCTGATGAAGTTCCTGAACAATTATAGAGATTTAAAAGCCAGCATCACATCTATCATCCTGATAAATTTGATTTTTTTTTTTAGATAGGGTCTCATTCTGTCACCCAGGCTGGAGTGCAGTGGCACAGTCTTGGCTCACTGCAGCCTCGACGACT
This sequence comes from Cacajao melanocephalus, assembly GCA_963573385.1. Lineage (NCBI taxonomy): Eukaryota > Metazoa > Chordata > Mammalia > Primates > Pitheciidae > Cacajao > Cacajao melanocephalus. The sequence continues at coordinate 55,136 of CAUYLG010060513.1, forward strand.
GCCTGGGCTCAAGTCATTCTCCCAACTCACCCTCCTGAGTAGCTGGGACTACAGGCCCATGCCACCACGCCCAGCTAATTAAAAAAATAAATTTTGTAGAGACAGGTTTTCACTATGTTGCCCAGGCCGGTCTCAAATTCCTGGGCTCAAGGAATTCTCCTGCCTTGGCCTCCCAAACTGCTGGGATCCCAGAAGTGAGCAACTAAGCTCATCCTTAAAAACCACATCTCAGCATTGAGGAAATACAGTATCATGATAAGGTAAAAGGCTTCCATTAACTGTAACACTTTAGAGAGATAATTCACACTCTATTTCCCTATTTAAAATACACACTTCAATGGTTACCAGTGTGTTCAGAGTTATGCAACCATCACTTAACAATTTTAGAACATTTTCATTAACCCCCAAAGAAAGGGTACTCACTAACAGTCACTCCCCCAAACTCCCCAGACCTAGCCTACTACTAATTTGCTTTTTGTCTTTATAGATTTGCCTATCCTGGACATTTAATAGATAAGCATTACTCAGATGTGTGGGTTTCATTGCAGACCACCCTAATAGAACTGATCACAGATCACCATAGTAGATCTAATAATGAAAGGGTTTGAAAGCATGAGAATTACCAAATGTGGCAGAGAAATGAAGCGAGCTCCTAGACTTGTTTCATACAGAGTTGCCGCAAACCTTCAAGTTGTGTAAACACACACACAACAACCTATGAAGTGCAATAAAACAAGGTATGCTTGTATATGGAATCATACAAATATGCAGTCTTTTGTGGCTAGCCTTTCACTTAGCATGTTTTCAAAGTTCACCCATGATGCAGCATTTATCAGAATTGCAATCCTTTTAATCACTGAATATCCCACCACCATTTTGTTTAGTCACTGATGGACATGGGTTGTTTCCACTTTTTGGCTACTGTGAATACTGTTATGAAAATTCATGTACAAGTTTTTGTACATGTTTTCATTTTATTGGGTAGATATACCAAGGAGTGGAATTCTGCAAAACATTTTGCAGAACTGCCAAACTTCCAAAGCACCTGCACCATCTTACAATCCCACCGGGAGCTGTATTGATAAGTGATGGTTGTGTAACTCTGAACACACTGGAAACCACAGAAGTGTGTATTTTAAATAGTGAAATAGAATGTTCCAGTTTCTCTACATCATTGCTTAAACTTATTTTTATTATAACCATTCAAGTGGATAAGATGTACTATCTCATTTGTAATTTTCATTTGCATTTCCCTGATAGCAAATTATCTTTTTGTTGTCTTCTGGACACAAGTCCTTTATCAGACAAATGATTTACAAATATTTTGAGAGGCTGAGGCAGGCAGATCACCTGAGGTGAGGAGTTCAAGATCAGCCTGATCAACATGGTGAAATCTCCTCTACTGAAAATAAAAAAAATAAAAAAATAGGCAGGGCATGGTGGTGCATACCTGTAATCCCAGCTACTTGGGAGGCTAAGGCACAAGAATTGCTTGAATCTGGGAGGTAGGGTTGCAATAAGCCAAGACTGTGCTGCTGCACTCCAGCCTGGATGACAGAAGGAAGACTCTGTCTCAAAAAACACAAATGAACGAACAACCCCAAGTATTTTCTTACAGCCTATGGATTATCTTTTCACTTTCTTGATGGTGTTCTTTCAATAACAAATTTTAAATTTTAATGAAATTCAACTTTGGTTACTTTTCAGTATCCTAAGAAGTTTCTATCAAACCAAAGGTCATGAGCACTTGGTCCTATACTAAGAGGTTTACAAAGTTTTAGATCTTACATTTTAGGCGTATAAACCACTCTGAGTTAGTTTTTGCATATAGTAAGAAAGGGGTCCAACTTCACTTAACTATGTGGTTATATATAGGTGTCCCAGCATCATCCATTAAAAACTGTTTTAGGGCCAAGTGCAGTGGCTCACACATGTAATCCAAGCCTGGGCAACACGGCGAAATCTCATCCCTACAAAAATTTGCCAGGAGTGATAGTACGTGCCTGTAGCCTCAGCTACTCGGAAGGCCAAGGCAGGTGGATCACCTGAGGCCAGGAGTTTGAGACCAGCCTAGCCAACATAGTGAAATGCCATCTCTACTGAAAAATAGGAAAAAAAGTAGCTGGGGGTGGTGGTGCATGCCTGTAATCCCAGCTACTCAGGAGGCTAAGGCAGGAGAATCGCTTGAACTGAAGAGACAATGGTTGCAGTGAGCCAGGATTGATGGGATTACAGGCATGAGCCACAGTGACAAGCCATGAAATATTTAAAAATCTTATCACAGACAGGGCATAGCGGGAGGCTGAGGCAGGAGAATCGCTTGAACCTGGCAGGCAGAGGCTGCAGTGAGCTAAGATCATGCCACTGCACTCCATCCTGGGCAAGAGAGCAAGACTCTGTCTCTACATAAATAAATAAATAAACAAGTAAGTAAATGGGCCCATTTCACGCTGCAAATCTTAATGATGTCTGACAATTTACCTAAATGTTGGAATAGCAAAATTCAACTGAATTCCAATACCACATACCTATCAAAACTCTGTGACTCAAAGAGTTCAGAATTCAGAATTCCCAAAAAGCTTTGTGGTTTCTGGCAGCAGTGATAGGAGCTCACTCTGGGATCGTCTCTTATGGATTCTTAAAACTTTTTTTTTTTTGCCATGGAAACCTTATGCAGTCTGATGAAAGCTATTTCAGATAACATTATTAAATAAAACACATAAGATTACTAAGGAAATCAATCACACTGAAAGCAGTTCTATATCTGACCTTAAAGGGTCTATGGACCTCAATTTTAGTGCTCCTCAATCTAAAGATTACTTTGAGATTAAGAACCTAGATCTTACAAAGCGTTCATTAAATCATGTTTTAAGGGAGAAGCATTTTTGAGAAACAAAATCTAGGAATGTGAAAAAAGTCCAGATAATTAAACACAGAGGAGGTGGTGAGGTACATATGAAAAAGGAACCACTGATAGGCTCACATCAACATTAAAGGTTCTTTCTTTCAATTCTCAAATGCATGTGAATTTCCTGCTAAAATTGACTTTTATATTAAGCAAATTTATTCCAAACTTAAAAAAAATTTTTAACTTAAAAAAATGTAAGGTACCCATGTATCTAAACCCCAGAATAGAGTCGCAAGTGAAAATGCTACTTTACTCAACTGCCACTGCCTCTGGGATCTCTCTTTTGGCAGGCAATAGAAAATACTGTGATGAGCTTGAGTATCTGGTTTTCCAACATGCCAAATTATTAGAAGCAGGAAGAGGTACTTCAAGGATGGACACACTAACAGCAGATGAAGAACTGACAATGAGAAAAAGAAAAATCAATAAAAGGTAAGTACAAGAATCCAAAAGCGAACAGACTTCGCTAACACAAATAGTCCTACATAATTCAAGACTCTGGATGCACTATTCTAAATCAGGAAGATAAAATGACAATTTGCTCAGAAGTCATTTCAGTGATTTCTGGGGAAGGGAGTGAAGATGAAAAGGGAGAAGCTGTGAAAGTTTAAAAGACGGCCTAGATGAAAATCAGCTTCAGAATGAAAACACTTTTCATTAATATTCATTATTTCATTAATTTTCATTGAATATTAATGAAGTGTTTTCATTCTGAGGCTGATTTTCTATGACAATTTTCAATTTTCAATGAAAACTGAATATTAATGCTTTACAAAACACATCCTAAAAATTTTTAATTAATGAGACAACCAGACATGAGCCTATTTAGAAAATCCCAAGGACGCTAACCAAAACCTTCCAAATGAATTCAGCCAAGGTTGCAGGTTAAAAGCACACACACAAATCAGTTTTACTTGTAAATACTAGCAATGAACTGGAAGCCAAAATAAAAAGTATAAACACCATTTACAATACCAAAAAATTAAAATGTTTAAAGGTATAAATTTATCTTGTGCAGGATCTGTATGCTAAAAACTAATTCACAAAAAAATTAACACATCAACAATGGGCCTCAGCCAATTAACCAAACTTACAAACTCCTAATTCACAGCACCTAACACCACCTTGCAAATAGTGGTACACCATAAAAATCTAAACAATCCACAAATCTTTCATGTATGGCTTACTAGTTCTTGAAAGTAATATCATTTCTTCTTTTACAGACTTTTAAGACTACAATTATTGATGGCCTTGAAATGCTACACAAAAATAAAAGCAAAAGGAGAATGGGGTAAGCTTGGTGTTTCTAAAATCCTTCTAACGTCTTCTCCTACACAGGCTTTTTGATCATGAACTTATTAACTCTTGACACTAGAAAATATTCAATTACCGATTGACTTAAACATTGACCTACACTCTTCCCCAGTCTTTAATTCACTGAAGTGCTTTAGAAAAGAACAGGAAAAGGTATCTCTTACTTAAAAAGATTTTGTTCCAGTGGTGGTATGATAATTATTGCTTTCATGATCAAAAATTAGAAGATATTTAAGAGGCAATCTAGGAAGTTTTTGATGCTAAATACAGGAATTTCTATAACATGTAAGGTTTACAGTGATAATGGATCAAAACATTTAACATGATCATTTTTGCAGGAAAATCAGGATGGATGAGAAGCTGCATTATACCATATTTTTTTAAAACCCTAATTGATTCAATCAGCAGAGTGCCATTGTGTGTCAGACACTTTGCTAAGTATTTCCATGCCTTAAATTCATTTATCTTTGCAACCATTTGAAAAAGTACAATAACTTCCACTTTTCAGTTGAAGAAACAAACTTATTAAGGACCTAATTGAGGTTAGAGAGGAAAACGGTTTGCTTAGTGAAGAGTTTCTTAACCTGGGCAATGACATTTTAGTAAGACAATTCTTTGTTGTAGGGGGCTGTCCTGTACATCACAGGGTGTTTGGCAGCTCTCTCTATCCACTAGATGCCAGTAGCACCCTCTTCCCTGCCACGTTGTGACAATCAAAAAAAAAAAATGTCTCTAGACTGCCAAATGTTTCCTAGAGAGCAAATTCATCCTGGTTGAGAACCACTGGCTTAGGAACTTAGAGTAAACAGGATAAAACAAGGCTGGATAGTTTCTGGTGCTATAAGAAAGCCATAAAGGATGGGTTACACATCCTTTTTCTAGTCATTTTTTGACCAAGGCCTCCAGCTGTCTAACGAAAATGGGGCAGGGAGTGGTGCACAAGGCCTAGTGGACGTAATGCTAAATAAAACACAACCACATTACACTGAAATGAGCCTTAATTGATAGGAACTGGTGCCTTAGTAATCACTACACTATAAATTTAAGAGAAAGGTTAGAAAGCACAGATTGCCTGTTACAGAGAATGGCAAAAGAAAGGAAATCACCACCTGAGAATAGAAAAGACATGGGGACACTGAAAACACTTTGTTAACTTGAGAAATTGCTGAGGCAGGGCTGTTCACTTCCAAATGAAAAAAGAGGTGTTATACGTATGGATATTTCTGATTATTTAGAACACTGTATGTGCCATACGTTGTGTCTACCTTTAGGATTTATGAAACATTTTTAGAAGACCCAATTCATTTTAAAGGAGTCTGATTACTTCAAGTATCACTATAACCTACTTCATTCCATTGTCCCATTCCTCTGCTGGACTCTACTGGAAATGAACTCCTAGAGGCTCCTGTGACTGCCTTTGAGCCAAATCTAGTGTATTATAATATTTTCTGCCTCACTGTGCAGTTATCCCTATTGTCTAAATGCATTTCTCCTAGCTGCCCTGCTCTACTGCCCAACCTATTTGTTCATCTTTAAAATGAAGAGGATCTCTTCTACCTAGATTAACTGTGGTCAACCATGGTCTGAAAATATTACATGGAAAATTCCAGAAATAACTGATGTTGTAAATTGCATGCTATTCTGAGTATCACTGATTAGAGAAATGTAAATCGGCCAGGCATGGTGGCTCATGCCTGTAATTCCAGCATTTTGGGAGGCTGAGGCAGGTGGATCACCTGAAGTCAGGAGTTTGAGACCAGCCTGGCCAACAGAGTGAAGCCCTGTCTCTACTATAAATACAAAAATTAGCCAAGCATGGTGGCAGGTGCCTGTAATCCCAGCTACTCACAAGGCTAAGGCAGGAGAATTGCTTGAACCCAGGAGGTGGAGCTTGCAGTGAGCTGAGATCACATCACTGCACTCCAGTCTGAGCAACAAAGCAAGACTCCCTCTCAAAAAAAAAAAAAAAAAAAAGAGAAATGCAAATCAAAACCACAATGAGATAACATCTCACCAGTCAGAATGGCTATTATTAAATAGTTAAGGCTGGGCACGGTGGTTCATGCCTGTAATTCCAGCAATTTGGGAGGCTGAGGCAGGCAGATCACTTGAGGCTAGTAGCTTGAGACCAGTCTGGGCAATGTGGCAAAACCCCATCTCTACAAAAAATACAAAATTTAGCTGGGCATGGTGGTGCACACCTGTAATCCCAGCTGCTCGAGAAAGGCAGAGTCACAAGAATGGCTTGAACCCAGGGGACAGAGGGTGAGCTGAGATTGTGCCACTGTACTCCATGCTGGGACACAGAGCAAGACTCTATCTCCAAAACAAACAAATGAACAAAATAAATAAATAAAATAAAAATTCCAAGTGGATCCAATTATATGGGGCTCCCACACTTTTGTGAATTTTACCTCCAAAACCTCTACCAGGTCCTCACATGAGTGCTTTCAGGAGGTGGAGGGGAAAATAAACCATTTTAAATATGCCAGAGTATTCTGCCCCTAATAAGCCTATCCTTAGGCAAAACTTTGTTTTTTTGAGATGGAGTCTCACTCTGTCACCCAGGCTGGAGTGCACTGGTGCAATCTCGGCTCACCGCAACCTCTGCCGCCCAGGTTCAAGTGATTCTCCTGCCTCAGCCTCCCAAACAGCTGGGATTACAGGCACCTGCCACCATGCCTGGCTAATTTTTTTTTTTTTGGCAGTTTTCAGTAGAGACGGTGTTTTACCATGCTGGCCAGGCTGGTCTTGAATTCCTGACCTCGTGATCCACCTGCCTCAACCTCCCAAAGTGCTGGGATTAAAGGCGTGAGCCACCGTCACCAGTGAACCTTTTTAAAGTTCTGGGAGAAACTTTTACCAGAGTTTACTTAACCTACCTGGGGAAAGAGAATTACCCAACTTCAGCCCCTCCAGCCATCCTATCCCAGCTAAGGTGGATAGGAGGTACTGAGAAGCACTGAGAACTGCAAATTAAAACAAAATACCATTATATACCTAACAGAATGGTGAAAATCCAAAACACGGACACAAAATCCTAGCAAGGATGTATGGTAACAAACTCTCATTTACTACTGGTGGGAATGCAAAATGGTACGCTTTGTGGCCAGGTGTAGTGGCTCACGCCTGTAATCCCAGCACTTTGGGAGGCCAAAGCAGGCAGGTCACCTGAGATCAGGAGTTCAAAACCAGCCTGGCCAACATAGTGAAACCCCATCTCTACTAAAAATGCAAAAATTAGCCAGGTGCGGTGGCACATGCCTGCAATCCAAGCTACTCGGGAGGCTGAGGCACAAGAATCCCTTAAACCAGGGAGGTGGAGGTTGTGGTGAGCCAAGATCATGCCACACTGCACTCCAGCCTGGGTGACAGAACGAGACTCCATCTCAAAAAAACAATAACAACAACAATAACAAAGACAAAATGGTATGCTTTGGGTGACACTTTACTACTTCTCTCAAAACTAAACATATTATTAACATTTAATCCAGCAATTGCATTCTTTGGTATTTACCCAAAGGAGATGAAAAATTACATCCAATCAAAACCCACAAACAAATGTTTATAGGAGCTTTATTCATAACTATCAAAATGTGGAAGCAACTATGGTGTCCTTGGGTAGGCAAATGGATAAATTATTATATCAATGCAAATGGAATATTATTTGCACTAAGAAAGAAATGAGCTATCAAGCCATGAAAAACATGGAGGAACTTTAGATACATATTACTACATGAAAGAAGCCAATCTGAAAAGGCTATATACTGTATGATTCCAAATATGCAACATTCTGCAAATGGCAAAACTATAGAGACAACAGAACTATCAGCGGTTGTCAGAAGTTGGGGGGAGGGACGAACAGATGGAACACAGAGAGTTTTTAGAGCAGTGCAACTATATGTATGATACTATAATGGAGGATGCATGTCATTATACATGCCAAATCCATATACAACACCAAGAATGAACTCAAAGGTAAACTATGGGCTTAGGGTGATAATGTTTGGGCAATCACTGAATATTTCAATGTAGGCTCATTAAAAAAAAAAAGTAACCCTATCAAAATCTCAGCTGGTTCTTTTACAAAAATTGACAGCTGATTCTAAAATTCACATGGAAATACAAGGAACTAAGAATAGCCGTAACAATCTTGAAAAGAGAGAACAACGAAAAAAGACTCACTTTATGATTTCAAATCTTACAAAAGCTACAGTACAGTACTAGCCTAACAACAGACATATAGACCCATGGAACAGAAATGAAGAATCCAGAAATGTACTCTCACATTTATAGACAACTGATCTTTGGCAAGAATACCAAGATAATTCAATGAGAAAAGAAAACCATTTTCACATCAGGCTAGTCACATGCAAAAGAATGAAGCTTGACCCCCTTCCTTGAAAATACCAAAAACTCCCCCAAAGAGCCTTTATCAGCTTGGCCAACATAGTGAAATTCTGTCTCTACTAAAAATATGAAAATTAGCCGGGAGTGGTAGCTAGCCGGGAGTGGTGGCATGTGTCTGCATAATCCCAGCTACTTGGGAGGCAGCAGAGGCAGGAGAATCGCTTGAACTCAGGGGGACGGAGCTTATAGTGAGCCAAGATCCTGCCACTGGACTCTAACCTGGATGACAGAACAAGACTCTGTCTAAAAAAAAAAAAAAAAAAAAAAAAAAAAAAAAAATTAGCGGAGCATGGTGGCATGCGCCAGCAGTCCCATCTACCCAGGAGGCTGAGGCAGGAGAATTGCTTGAACCCGGGAGGCAGAGGTTGCAGTGAGTGGAGATCATAACACAGCACTCCAGGCATGAGCAAAAGAATGAGACTCCATTTCAAAAACAGAAAAAGAAAAAGGAACTCATCCAAGGAGCTGGCAAAGGATATCTAACCCTAATCAAGGAGACCATGTTTTATTCTTTGATTCTTAAAAAAAAAAAAACTATAACCTAATCAACAAAATTCTCATGAATGTGTCAACACAAAGGGGGTTAAAGTTTTAGGGGGAACCCCCCCAATATTCATCAATTCCACATTTTGGTCACTAAAGAGGTATGCTTTGTTGTGGAACACACTTTTCCATGGTTTAAATTATTTAGGATGATCCAATTGTTTTACTGTGTAGCTTAAAAATCCTCACATCCTCTGATTTAGCAGTTCTTTCCCTTTTTTTTTAGAGATGGGATCTCACTTTGTTGTCCAAGCTAGTCTCCAAGTCCTAGGCTTAAAGCAAATCCTCCCACCTCCACCTCCCGAGGTGCTGGGATTACAGGAATGAGTCACTGTGTCTGGCCAGATCCAGCAATTCCTAAGAAAATGTATACTAATATTCTAAAACAAGAAGTGTTTTATCCATTAAACATTCATAGTATTATTTAAAATATCAAGAAAGCAAAAATAATGAAGTATTGAACAAATATAGCATCCTAAACTTTCCTCTTCATAAAATTTATTGCAGTGCATTTTATATCCATTTACCTACATCCCTCTCTAGAATGTGGGTACACTGACAACATGGAGATCATTTTATTTATCTTTGCATTCTAGGATCTAACACAATCTCTACTTTCCTTCCATTCTTTATTTCCTTTTCCTTTTTTAAGAGACAGAATTGGCCAGGCATGGTGGCTCATGCCTGTAATCCCGGCACTTTGGGAGGTCGAGGTGGGCAGATCGCCTGAGGTCCAGAGTTCAAGACCAGCTTGGTCAATATGATGAAACCCCATCTCTACTAAAAATAAAAAAAATTAGCTCGGTGTGGTGGTGTGCGCCTGTAATCCCAGCTACTTGGGAGACTGAGGCAGGGAGAATTGCTTGTACCTGGGAGGCGGAGGTTGCAGTGAGCTGAGATCACGCCACTGTACTCTAGCCTGGGCAACAACAGCAAAACTCAGTCTCAACAAACAAAAAAAGACAGGATCTTGCTCTTGCCCAGGCTGGAGTGCAGTGGTGTGATCATATTTCACTGTAACCTTGAGCTCCTAGGCTCAGGTGATCCTCCTGCCTCACTCAGCCTTCCAAGTAGCTGGGAACTACAGGTGCACGCCACCACACCCAACATTTTTATTATTTATAGAGTGAGGGTCTCAGTACGCTGCCCAGGCTGGTCTCAACCTCCTGGCCTTAAGGGATCCTCTTGCCTTGGCATTCCAAAGCACTGAGATTACAGGCTTGAACCACTGCGCCTGGCCTTATTTTCTAAATATTATGCAGAGAACAATTACCATTCTTTTTTATTAGTAAAATATACTTTAAACTCCTACAAATCAAAGTTTTAACAGACAACCCAATTAAAAACTGGACCTCAAGTGATCTGCCTGCCTTGGCCTCCCAAAGTGCTGTGATTACACAGGTGAGTCACCTTGCCCGGCCTTAGTTAATACTTTTGATTTTTTTGTGGAGACGATGCTGCCCAGGCTGTCTCAAACTCCTGAGCTCAAACAATCCTCCTGCCTCAGCTTCCCAAAGGTCTGGGATGACAGCTATTAAACACCATGCCCAGCCCAAATTTTAATTTTTTATAATAGATGTGTATGCTTTTATGGTAGTAAATGATGAAACACACTAGCATCTACATATTTTATGCATCCATCATGACATATCTTAATTTTTTGATATTTCAAAAAATAAGAATCACTTGTTTATTCAAATTGTCACAAATCTTAAAAATTCCAACATATTTGACTAAACAAATCAGCACTGTAAGTAGACCCCTGCTGTTCAACTCTCTGTTGTTCAAGGGTAAACTGCATTTCTACACTTCTCCACACCTATCAGAATGCCTAAAATAAAACAGATCTACAATTATAGAGCTCTGTTATAACATAGTGACTACAGGACTGTATATACTTGAAAATTGCTATGGAAATACATCTTAAATATTCTCACAATAACAAATCATAACTGTGGTGAAGGATCTGTAAATTAGCTTGTCTATGGTAATCTTTTCACAATGTGTACGTTTATTAAAACACCATGTTGTACATCACAAGTATATATAATTATGTCAATTATATTTCAAAGCTGAAAAAAATTTCAAAAATAAAGATTGACAATACCAGGTTCTGGTGAAGATATGGCACAAATGAAACTCTCATGTTGTCAGCACAAGCAGAAAATTAGTGCAACCACTTGGAAACCTATTTGGCCAACTTTTTTTTTTTAAACAGATTAACGGGATAGATTGACAGGAGAATGAATAGGTATATGTGAAAGCAAATACAGCAAAATGTTTACTACACAATTTATGGGTATTCAAACAATTCTGTCAGCTCTTCTTTATTTTTGAAAATTTCTGTCATAAAATATTGGGGGAAAAACTAAATATACATGTGGCTCCATTATCCAGTAATTCTATCCCTGGATATATACTCAGAATAGGTGCTTATGTATAATGTTCACAGAATCTTTATTTATACAGCCCAAAATTGATACCACTGAAATACACATAATAGAATGAATAAATAAAATGTGGCATACTTACAGAATTTTGAATACTGCATAGCAATGAAAAAGAATGTAAACTACTGCCATTATGTTAATGCTAGAATGTATTCAGTCTGAAGTTGATCACACAAAACAAACATGGGTGATAGGGGGTCATTAATAACCAAGTTACCTTTGGAGAAAAGGTACTAACTGTTGGAGGGGGCAGGAGGGAGCCTTTTGGGGGCTTGGAAATAGACTATATTACAGTCATGGCTATATTTTGCAAGTGCACCAGGCTACGTAATTAAGAAACTTGCAGGCCAGGCATGGTGGCTCCCACCTGTAATCCCAGCACTTTGGGAGGCCTAGGCGGGCAGATCACGAGGTCAAGAGATCGACACCAACCTGGCCAACATGGTGAAACCCCGTCTCTACTAAAAATACAAAAATTAGCTGGGCGTGGTGGCATGCGCCTGTGGTCCCAGCTACTCGGGAGGCTGAGGCGGAAGAATTGCTTGAACCCAGGAGGCGGAGGTTGCAGTGAGCTGAGATTGCGCCACTGCACTCCAGCCTGGCGACAGAGCAAGACTCCGTCTCAAAAAAAAAAACTTGCTGGGTGCAGTGGCTCACACCTGTAATCCCAGTGCTTTGGGAGGCTGAGGCAGGAGGATCACTTGATCCCAGGTGTTCAAGATCATTCTGGGCAACACAGTGAGAGCCCCATCTCAATCAACCAACCAACCAACCAACCAACCAACCAGTCAATCAAAAGAAAACTCAAGATATTCTGTTAGAGATATACTAGTTTCTGTATATTACATTTTAATTAAAATTCACACACACATACTTGTACTGTACAAAATTATACAACTCAATGACCTAAGTTCATGTCCACCATCTAATGATAGTCCCACCCCTGATGGACTCCAAAATCCTTGAACACCAAAATCCTTAGATGCCCAAGTTTCTTATATAAAATGGTATAATATTTGCATATAAACTACATACTTTCCCATACTTTAAGTCATCTCTAAATTACTTATAATACCTAAAACAATGCTATGTAATAGCTACACTACATATATATAGTGTGTGTGTGTATATATATAAGTATTTTACATTTGTGTTATCTCTTGTATTCTTTTTTATTGTTTTCCTTCTCAAATATTTTCTGTCTGTGATTGAATGGAACAGAGGATGTGGAACCTGTGAACACAGAAGGCTATCCTTTTGGCTCCAAGCGCCACCACTCAGTTTAATCAGGCAACTCTGTTGTTTTCATTTACTTTTTTATACTCAGGTTCTAAGTAAGATTATCCCAAGGATTCAGAAGCTAAAAAGTACATTTGTGATTCACTGCCCTATCACAAACTGATCACACAACTTCAAAACTATATACCAAACAATATTTGATTATGTACTATTTCACTCTGACCTCATAATTGCTTCATGTGGCTCCTTAGGGGTAAGAGACTCATTTCTCCTTTCCCTGTGAAGCTTAAACCACACTTGCTAACTGACAGAAGAAACTAGGTATAAAGCATGCTGTTTCTTACCCTCAATACTCAGTTATGGTAAACTGCTTTTCTTCCAAAAAGCAAGGGTTTAAATACGTAACTTTAGCTGGGTCAGTTATAAAAGCCTCAGTCTTCTTAAAGCCATTCAACTTTATGACTGTTCAGAAAATTTTATGAATTTTAGAAGCAAATATATTTGGAGGGTTCCTTTTTTCATTCCCACACTTTCAGATCCCTTAGTTACCTTACAGTATGCTTTCTAGATTAAGTAATAAGATAATTACTCATTTGGCCCCTGGGAGTACACTCTAGGCTGGCAATTTAATTAAAAGCTAGGGATACATGCATTCATATGAAATTTTAAGTATCCACTGTCAAAATAAGGAACTCATCTAAGAGTTCAAAAACATTACCATAAGGCCAATTTGAACATAAAAATCAATAGGTCAAGCAAATTCTCTGAGAAGATAAAATTAATTTCTCCCTTATCACTTTACTTTTCAACTTTGGCCAGGCCTAGTGGCTCCTAATTCCAGCACTTTGGGAGGCTGAAGCAGGAGGATCGCTTGAGGCCAGGAGTTCAAGACCAGCCTGGCCAACACAATGAGACATTGTCTCTACAAAACAAACAAAAAAACGCATACTTCCATTTAACCCAAGGAACCTAACTGAAAAAACAAAACAAAGAAACCTGGACATTTTGACTGCATATAGTGGCATGAGCCTGTGGTCCCAGCTACTTGGGAGGCTAAGACAGGAGGATGACTTGAGCTCAAGGGTTTGAGGCAGTAGCGTGCTATGATCACACCTATGAATAGTCACTATACTCCAGCCTGGGCAAAAGGTGAAACCCTATCTCTAAAAAAAATAACTACACACTGTGGCTATCTATAAGCCAGCTCTTCCTCAATCTTTCACTCATTTCCACCGAGACTTCTCTCACCGCGTCACTCTCACTTTCGTTTAGATCACAATTGAAAAAAGCCTGAATTCTCAGTATGTTAAGAATACTATAAATATTTAATTCAATATTAAAAGTTACTGGTCAGCAATCAACTTCTGTGCATTTTTACAGCCTATTATTTCCACCACTCCCCCCTTTTTTTTTTTTCCAAGATGGGGTTTCACCATGATGGCCAGGCTGATCTTGAACTCCTGACCTCAGGTGATCCACCCACCTCGGCCTCCTAGAGTGCTAGGATTACAGGCGTGAGCCACCACGCCCGGCCCCCATTTTTTTTTTTTTTAAGAGACAAGGTCTCACTCTGCTGCCCAGGCTGGAATGTAGAGGCATAATCACTTTTTGACTCTGTCTCAAAAAAAAAAAAAAAAGCTGTCGGCTGGGCATGGTGGCTCACACCTGTAATCCCAGCACTTTGGGAAGCCGAGGTGGATGGATTGCTTGAGCTCAGGAGTTTGAGAACAGCCTGGGCAATATAGTGAGACCCTGTCTCTACTAAAAATACAAAAAATAGCCATGCGTGGTGGTGTACACCTGTGGTCCCAGCAACTGAGGAGGCTGAGGTGGGAGGATGACTTGAGCCTGGGATGTTGAGGCTGTAGTGAGCTGTGATCATGCCATGGCACTCAGCCTAGGTAACAGAGTGAGAGTCTGTCTCAAAGAAAAATAATCCCAATCTACCTAAGTATTTATATTAAAACTTTTGCTGGGCACAGTGTCTCACGCCTGTAATCACAGCACTTTGGGAGGCTGAGGTGGGTGGATCACCTGCGGTTGGGAGCTCAAGACCAACCTGACTTACATGGAGAAACCCTGTCTCTACTAAAAATACAAAATTAGCTGGGTGTGGTGGCACATGCCTGTAATCTCAGTTACTGGGGAGGCTGAGGCAGGAGATATGCTTGAACCTGGGAGGCAGAGGTTGCAATGAGCTGAGATTATGCCATTGCACTCCAGCCTGGGCAACAAGAGCAAAAACTCCATCTCAAAACAAATCAAAACAAAACAAACTTTTAAAGATCTAAATTCTGCAACAGAGGTTTCTACTAAGTATTAACTTAAAAATATTTTAAGAAAATCAAGTGCTCAGATCTTATGTACCAAGTAACTCACTGCCTCATCTTCTCAAGTTACCCTATAATTAGCTCTAGAATTAAACTCTGAACACAGACTGTCTTACTCTTAATGATGCATACAATCTTAATGCCAAAAAAAACCAGCCTTTATTAAAGCACATTCAGAATAAGAAATCTGGTATAAACAAATAAAAAGACTGCAACAATGGGGTCATGCAAATAACTGGTTACTTATTTATAAAAGTCACCTAGGCAAGCTAAACTTCATGAACAGAAAACCATATTCAAAAAATGTATAATGAAATTAACTTTCCCAAAGCTCACATACTTTATAATTAGAAGTGATAGGCCAAACATTAAAGAACAGGATTCTGGGAATGTTTTATAGACACTAACAACCCATACAATTGCACACTCTTACAGCAAAACGCTGATCATGACATTCACTAAAGTATAAGTGTCTGCTATGTGAAAATCATAGTTCTAGCAATGGAAAATGAACCAGACTTGAATTCTAGCTGAGCAGATGTGACACTGTCACAAATAAATAAAATTAAAAGGGTAAAGTGTCCTAAGAATGGTGCAGATTAAGAAAAGTCTGTATGTTGGAGAATCAGAATTCGTGGATTCTGGACATTTGAACTAGACCCTGAATATTAAAAATTAGACTGGGAAGGATTAAAGAAGAACATTCTGGGCAATGGGTATAGAATGGCCAAAGACAGGAAAGCAGAAGACATACGGAACACAGCAAACTGTTCAGAATGAGACTAGCGTATATAGGTTGTATAAAAGAAAGCACAAGGCTACAAAGAGCTAAAAAGTATACATAGAGCCAAATCATGACTTTGAATGCTAAGTCAGATATCTTCAGTGGTTAGTTATAATAAAGAATCATTAAGGACTGGGCACGGTGGCTCACCCCTGTAATCCCAGCACTTTGGAAGGCCAAGGCGTGTGGATTACCTGAGGGTAAGAGTTTGAGACCAGCCTGACCAATATGGTCAAACCCCATCTCTACTAAAACTACAAAAATTAGCCAGGCATGGTGGCACATGCCTGTAATCCCAGTTACTCAGGAGGCTGAGACAGGAGACTTGCTCGAACCCGAGAGGCAGAGATTGCAGTGAGCCAAGGTGGCTCCACAAACTCCAGCCTGGGTGACAGAAAGAGACTCTTTTACCAAAAAAAAAAAAAAAAGAATCATTAAGGATTACGAGACAGGAGATCTGATCTTCAATGAAATTTATCTGGCAACATGGAATGAAATGAATGAGGAGGAGACATCAATTAAGTTATTGTTATAAGAACTAATGACCTCAATTATGGTGGTGACCTTACAAGGTGAAGAAGGCACAGTTCTAAGTTAGTCTATCATCCAATATTCACTGGGTATCTACAATATGGAAAGTATCATTCTACTCCACGGAGAAATCTTACAAGTTTAATGTTATCATTCTCATTCTTGAGAAAACTGTGATGTGGAAAAACAAATGTTAAGGCAACAAAAACTAATAAGGCAATATATGGTTTCCAGATAAATGTTACAAACACACAAAAAATACGTACATGGCAAACCAGCAATGAGTGAGAAAAACAACGGTCAGTGAAGGCTTTAACAACAGAGGTGGAGTTGATCTGCCCCTCAATGAGAAGGCTGAACTTCTTGAAGAAGAAGGGGAAGGATAAAACTTCACAAAGGTAAATTGTTAAAAGCTGAATAATTTGTATAATAAGGCCAAGATATGTGAAATAAATTTGGGAATAATTTCCACCAAAATGGTAAACAAAATGCTAATAAGGAAAAAAACACAACCCTTTGATATCTAAATTTAATTTCATAAATTATCTGAAAAGTGAGGCATTAATATACCATTAAAGGGAGGGCACAGTGACTTACACCAGTAATCCCAACACTGGGAGGCATGGCAGGAGGATCACTTGAGCCCAAGAGTTCAAAACTAGCCTGGGCAAAGTGGGACTCCATCCCCCAAAAAACATTATAGCTTTGCATGTTTAAAAATAAGCATTACATTCTAGATTGTTCATAAGGAAGAGGGTTTTTTTTTCGTGCATTGTACAGGATAAACCAATCCTTTTAACAAAAAAGAGGGTTTTGGTTTTTATTTGTTTGCTTTTTTAATAGAGATGGGGTCTCACTTTGTTGCCCAGGCTGGTCTGGAACTCCCAAGGTCAAGTGATCCTCCTACCTCTGTCACCTAAGTGCCTGGATGACAGGCGTGTGCCACTGTGCCCAGCCAAAAAAAAAAAAAAGGGATCTTGAAGAAAGCTTTATCCAGTAGCAATCTGAAATATCCAAAATGTTACACCTTCTTATTTGTCAAAAAAGCTCCACAAAACAATCTGATAAATTATTTCCTTTTTCACATTTTATGTAAGCGGCAGAGCCAGAATTTGAACATAGGACCATCTGACTCTAAAACCAGAGCTATACTTGTACTCAGTGCTATACGAACTTATTTTCTTAGGATTTTAAAATTTCAAATGTATTAAAAAGTATGTCAGGGGAAAGAAGACTGATGAATCTCAAACTATAGAATTACTGCAAAACTTAGAGATACCTATCCTTACTTTTATGTATTCAGATTAGAAAGTTTAACATGGTTTGTTGTTCAATATTAAGCTCTTTTAACAGAGTGCCCCCCTCAAATTAGTACATAACAGAGCTCTTGACAGTGACAAAGGGGTACCTCAAGCTGTTTTACATATACCTTTCAGAGCTAGAATACCTACCTGGCCTCCTCCTCTTATGGACTTTCTATCTTCACCCTTTCATGGCTTATCCTCCCACTCACTGTCCTTTCAAGACTGCCTTGGATGGGCAGATTTTCTCTATACTCTTTGTAAACATTTGGGAATAAGGGAGTTGGGTAGAGGGTGTGACAAATTTGTTTCTACCTTCTAATTTGAGAAGCACCCTAAATCTCTTCCCATGCAATACTTCGAGGATAGGGATCAAATACTTCCTTTTTCTCCTCCAAGTACTTTCCCATTACAAAAATATCTTGTGGTGATATACACACAGGGTAAAAACCCCTAAATCACTTAATGCATTAGTATACACCAATTACTATATTTAATATTACTGGAATTTGACTTTTTAGGATTCCTTAAAATTGATCTACAACAGCCAGACATGGTGGTATACCCCTGTAGTCCCAGCTACTCAGCAGGCTGAAGCTGCAGGATCCTGTGAGACCAGGAGATGGAGGCTGCAATGAACTATAATTGCACCTGCAAATAGCTACTGGACTCCAGCCTGGGCAACACAGCAAGACCCCATCTCTAAAGGAAATTTTTTTTAAAACCTGAGCCAGGCACAGAAGTGCACCCGTAACCCCAGCTTCTCAAGAGGCTGAGGCACAAGTATCCCTTGTGCCCAGGAGTTTGAGACTAGCAAGATAATGAGACCCTGTCTCTATTTTTTAAATTAAAAAAATATAAAGGCCAGGCTCACGCCTGTAATCCTAGAACTTTGGGACGTCAAGACGGGCAGATTACCTGAAGTCAGGAGTTTGAGACCAGGCTGGTCAATATAGCGAAACTCCATCTTTACCAAAAGCACAAAAATTAGCTGGCCTTGGTGGCACACGCCTGTAGTCCAAGCTACTCAGGAGGCTGAGGCAGGAGAATTGCTTGAACCTGGGAGGTGGAGCTGAGGCAGAGCTGAGATCAAACCACTGAACTATCTAGCTGGGCAACAGAGTGAGACTTGGTCTCAAAAAGAAAAAAAAAAGCAACCAAACAAAAAACCTCAAGCATATCTATCTATCTATCTATCTATCTATCTATCTATCTATACATGTATATATATATAGAGAGAG
>CAUYLG010060515.1:0-19993 GCA_963573385.1 Cacajao melanocephalus
ATCATGCCACTGCACTCCAGCCTGGAGACAGAGTGAGACTGCGTCTCAAAAACAAATAAACAAAACCAAACAAATAGAAATGAAGTCTCCTTATGTTGCCATGTTGGTCTCAAATTTCTGGGCTCAAGTGATCCTCTCAAAGTTCTGAGATTATAGGCATGAGCCACTGGACCCAGCCCCAAATCCTTTTTAAGTGATAGAGATGCCAAAATTAGAGAGCAGCATAACATTCTTCCAGTCTGCAGGGAGCTATTTACCTGACAGTCCTGACTGGGCACCAACAGGAGGACCACAAGTGGTGAACTGTGGAAGGGTGGGAGGTGTGCCCATTGCCTCCAGGGGAGTTGGTCCTACTCTGAAGTCATGCACATCCCTGAGGCTGCCACTCATCTCAGACTATTTTTTCTTTCCAAGAAAGCGTGACTTGGAAATCCAGATGAGCAATCTATAGTATCTATTCAGTGAGATATGCAACACAGAAAGATCTGAATTAACCCAGATCCCACCCCCCTGGGACACCACTCTTTCTCCTTGGACAGGTGGCCTGCTGACCCTTGTTAAAGCCATTTCCAAACTTTGTCCAATCTCTGATCAGTTTGTTGGAATCTGGAAACACTGTATTTCTTGGTTCTCCTGCCTTATATTTTCCATACAGGTCAAATGCTCAGTTTATCTTTAACTGCGGGTTCTTTTTTTTTTTTAATTTATTTTACAGGCACCTCATACAGGATAACTGTGGGTTCTTTAGAAACTTTCTGATATAGGTTTCCTCCTCAGTTATTGCAGCACTACCTTCACACCAAACACATAGGAGGACCTTGTGGAATGAATAAATGAATTAGTTACAATAATTTTCTAACAGCAATTTGCCATGAAAAACTTGCAGCAGCATCTGAAAGTTAATGCTAGAGTCAGACAAAGAGACATTTAAATGACTACTAAAAGAGAGGAGGAATTATTGGGTCATCCTCTATAGTTGAGGGAATATTGGAAGCTTCAGATGGAATCATGAATAAGAGTGGATATGGAAGTCAAAAAATATGTGTGTGTGTAGGAGGAAGAAACCAGAAAGCTCGATGTGATAGAGAGTTTTCTCACTTTTGAAGTTAAGAAAGATGACATCTCACATTAGCAGATGGCAATGAGAACAGAGGGTTTTTATGTTTCAGGCCTGATTCTACCTTTCTTCTGGCTTTGGGCTTGCATCATGTAGCCCCCCACATATGGGGCTACAGACACAGAACAAACTGAATGTTTTCGTATGTATTTGGACATATTCTGTCTTCTATATACTAATGATTTCTTAAAGAGCCAAGGAGTGAATTGAGAGTGAAATAGGATTCTGGGTTTAGCAGAGAGATGGAGCAAAGGAAGAAACTAATGAAACTAACGAAATGAACCAACCAGTCAACTGACCTGAAACTTCTCAAGTCTACACTCTGAGCCAATGCTTATGATTACAAAGTTAGAAGCACTGCCCTTGCTGACCAGTAAATTTGACCTTGGTTCCTGGTAAAATTCTCAAATAGATGCTTTATAGACTAGCTGGAAGTCCTGTAAGGGATCACTAGGATCTTTGTTATGCTGATCCTAATGTATAACCTCATATAATGTCTTTTACTGACAGTATTAATAATTTAACAATTAGGAGAAAGGAGCAGAGAAAGGGCATATTAATCTTAGTAAAGATTCACAGAAAGGATGATGACTGTGTGGTTAGAGATAATGCTTTTAGTTTGGTTACCATACACCAAAATTATTCATTAATGACTAAAAAGCTGAAGAAATCTGTCTAGTGAAAAGGAGAAGGTGTAGATCTTATCTTCGTCAACTATTTTTAGCAATAACTTCAATAGACATAGTAAGTATACATGGCGCGTCAAACTTCAGATGATATGAAACAGGGAAAATCAATATCATAGGTGACAATTGTAATTCAAAATAATCTTGCCTTTGGAATGCCAAACTAAAAACAAGATGGAATTTAACAGAGGCACATATAAACTCTGCATGTAGATCTTAACCAGTTACACAAGTATAGGAAGGGTAAAACCCAACTTAGCCATTTATGTGAAAATAATTTAGGCTTTTTGTTGACAATCATGAATTAGGGCTTGAAAACTGTGAAATACAAGGGATGTACGAATAATGTAGGAATGTTGAATCTGGAAAAGGCAAAATGAATGGAATAATATAACTATTTTCAAATATTCGAGAGACTCTTATAAAGAAGATTATTCGGGTGAGGTCTTCCTAAGAAATAAAAAGAAAAAGGAGAGATTATATTTAGTCTACAGAACAAGGACCAAGAGTGTGGTGGTGCTGGAAAACCCATGACTGCTCATCTCTGCTGGCTTCCTAGAGGTGATTCTTAAGGGGCTAACTGTTGTTATTTATTGCATTTTTAGGGGGTATGAAAATAAGATAAGGCTCAGGGGACAGGGTCAGTGTGGGTGAAACGAACCTCCAGAAGTTTGTTGGCAAATATGTGCCTCATCCACAGGAACCTCCCGGAGTAAACATAAGACATTTAAAAAATATGATAAGCTCTCTTCCATATGTTTAGGTTGGGTCAGTGGTGGTCCTCTCTGTAGGCAGAGAGTAGTGTTGACCCAGACGAACTCCAGATACTAAGGCTCAGTGGAGATGGGGGCGGACCTGCTTTGGGCTTGGAATCAACTTCTCTCCTGGACGTCTTTACCCCTAGACTAAATTCTTCTGCCAGCTGGCAGCTCTGCAGACTTTCTGTGAGCCCTTCAGGATAAACTAGTTGTAAATGTACTTGGAGATAACTACATGAACTAGTATTCTCATTGAGACTGTTAGCTAAATCCAGTAAGATGTTGGGCAATAATGTAATAAAAATAAAGTTTGGGTTTGGAATAACTGATCATACTGAGCCATCCTTCATAAAGATAATTAGAAAACCAAGCCAGTTGTCTTTCAAGACTAGTGTTAGATCATGATAAAAAACATGTCAACAATGCATACACATTTGCCGGGTGCGGTGGCTCACGCCTGTAATCCTAGCACTTTGGGAGGCCGAGGTGAGTGGATCACCTGAGGTCAGGAGTTCGCAACCATCCTGGCCAACATGGTGAAACCCCGTCTCTACTAAAAATACAAAAAATTAGTTGGGTGTGGTGGCGCGCACCTGTAGTCCCAGCTACTCGGGAGGCTGAGGCAGGAGAATTGCTTGAACCCAGGAGGCGGAGTTTGCAATGAGCCAAGATTGTGCCATTGCACTTCAGCCTGGCACCTGGCGACAAAGCAAGACTTTGTCTCTAAAAAAAAAAAAAAACAAAAACAAAAAAACTTGAAAAAAAAGTTCCCTTTTCTCCACATTCTCTCCAACACTTGTTATCTTTCGTCTTTTTGATAAAAGTCATTCTAACAAGTATGAAGCAATATCTCATTGTGGTTTTAATTTGCATTTCCCTCATAATTAGTGATGCTGAGTAGTTTTTCATGTATTTATTGGTCATTTATATGACTTTTGAGAAATGTCTGTTCAGGTCCTTTGCCCTTTTTTTAATTGGGTTAACTTATAAATAAACGTTTTGGAGCTCCACACATGTTAGGCTTTATTGGATGATCAAGACATAGGATCTGCCTGCAGATTAACTATGGTACAGTATGGAGTATGTGATGACTACTACAAAAGAGCTATATAGTTTATTGAGAAGGATTAAGGGAAGTTAATGGAGAGAGTGGAATATGCACTAGAATTTAAAGCATAGTAAAGGTTTTAGAAAGTTAAAAATGAGGGCAAGGGTCTTCAGCTTCCACTCCTGAAGGAGTGACTGGTTCCAGTCTGGTTCTCCTGATGTAAACAACTACAAAATGGACAACATATAAAATATCTGTTTTCAGCTTTTGGAAAACATATAGCACAGAACTGTAATCCCTTAGAGAAGGGAAGTAGTTGAGGTGGGCCTTCATCACATTAGTTTTTCTGTCTTGACACACTTTTCAGACCTGGACTCTGGGAGGGGCTAAGTTGAGAAGACAGAGATCAGAGTTTGGAGAGGCAGAGATTGTTTGAATTTGTAGGGCAGAAGAGGAGGGAGGTAGAGTGAGAATTTCAGAAACCTATGTAGAAATCTCATAAGACTCTGGCTGAATATTACTAGGAGCTGTAAGTTAAGTAACTGATAGGACTCATGCAGAATGGGAGATGTTAAGAGTGCCAACCATCCAGGTTGGAGAGATCTCATTGAAAACAGGGCATTCAGCAGATACCTAAGAAAGGTATAAATATAATTAGGTATAGGTATAAATCAGTCCAAGAATAAAAACTAATCTAGACCTGTTTAATAAAGCTAAAAACGAAGCTTGAAATTATTAAGCTGAAACTTAAGTATCTTAAATGTCTACTAGAACAAGGCCAAAACTCTTTAAAGAAAACAACAAAAGGCTGGGAGCAGTGGCTCATGCCTGTAATCGCAGCACTTTGGGAGGCTGAGGTGGGTGGATCACTTGAGGTCAGGCATTCAAGACCAGCCCTGCCAAGATGGTGAAACCCTGTCTCTAAAAAATAATTTAAAAAAAGACAATAAAATCTAAAATCCAGACACCCAACAACAGAATATCCATAATGTCCAGCATCTAATAAAACAATTAGTAGAAATGCAAAGAAGCAGATAAATGTGACCACTAACCAGAGAAAAGTAATAAAGGACATCAGCAAGATGGCAGAATAAAAAATCCCAGATCCTCTTTCTTCCTTGAGAACATGAACTTAACCTGCCTGAAAAATCCAGAAACCAGTTAATAGGTTCTAGCACCCCAGTTGAGTGTGAAGCCAACCCCATCAAAACTTAGCAGGAAAATTTGTGGCATTCACTCATCAGCCCTTCCCTCTGGCACAGCATGATATAATCTGGAGGAAACTTCCAACTCTCGACTTCTTCCTGGGAAGGCAAAGGAGTGAAATGTACATCCAATATTCTGACTTTTGGAGGTGCTACTGAGGGAGCTGCCTAAATTTAAGCATTGACAGGAACAGGGCTCAGGTTGGGGCTGGTTAAGAACAAAGGTTATCAAGGTGGTTTGGCCCAGCACCAGAGTCTGCAGTACCACAGACAAACACTAGGTGGAACTCCAGTACCGCAGCTTTCTGCAGCACCGGACAAGCTGCTGTATTGCAGACAGACACAAAATCTCCGAGTAGAAACTGGTAAATGTGAAGCAAATGTACATATCCATCATCTCATACAGTTACTCATGGTTTTTGTGTTTGTGGCAAGGGCAGCTAAAATATACTCATTTAGCTTGAATCCCGTAGAGTGTACAATTTTATTACCTATAATCCTCATGTTGTGCATTTGATCTGTAGGCTTGTTCATCCCACATATCTACCACTTTGCATTCTCTGACGTGCATCTCCTCATTTCCTAGTCACCCCTGCCCCTGGTAATGAGTGTTTTGTTCTGTAAGAAATGGACTTTAACTATAAATATGAACATGAGACTACGCCGTGAAAATGATTATCATAAGAAAGCTGTACTTGTCAAGGAGGTGATTAAAGTAAACAATAACAAAGAAAACTGTAATGGTTGTATTACTGTAAGACAAAATAGAGTTCCAAGCAAGACATTTTCTAGGAATAAATAAGGATTTGCATAATGATAACGAGTTGAATTCATCAAGAAGACAGAACAATCTGAAACGTGCATGAACTCAATAATAGAGCTTCAAAATGAAGCAAATGAGGGAAAAACTGATAGAGCTGAAATGATTACAGTTGGGTATTTCAACATTCTTCTCTCAACCATTATGCAATGAGTAGTCAGAAAATCAGTATATGTCGAAAACTTACAAAACATTATCAACCAACTTGATATGATTGACATTTGTAGTACACTTCATGAATAACAGCAAGAAACACATTCTCACCAAAATAGACCATATGCTGGGTTATACAACAAGACTCAATACATTTCAAAGAATTGGGATAAAGCTGAATATTTTTTATTACCACAAGGGAAGTAAATTAGAAAAAAACAACAATAAAATATCTAGAATTTAAGCAACATACTTTTATTTTATTATTATAATTTTTCTTTTTTTGAGATAAAGTTTCACTCAAGTTGCTCAAGTTGGAATGCAATGGCATGATCTCGGCTCACTGCAACCTCCCCCTCCTGGGTTCAAGTCATTCTCCTGCCTCATCCTCCCAAGTAGCTGAGATTACAGGTGTCTGCCACCATGCCCAGCTAATTTTTGTATATTTAGTAGAGACGGGATTTCACTATGTTGACCAGGCTGGTATTGAACTCCTGACTTCATGTAATCCACCCACCTTGGCCTCCCAAATTGATCACAGTCGTGAGCCACTGCACCCAGCCATTATTATGATTTTTTAAGAGACAAGAGTCTCACTCTGTTGCCTAGGCTGGAGTGCAGTGGTGTGATCATAGCTCACTATAACCTCAAACTCTTGGACTCAAAAATCCTCCTGTCTCAGCCTCCCGAATGACTGGGACTAGAGACAGGTGCCACTAAACCTGGATAATTTAATTAAATTTTTGTGTGTGTGTGTGTGTGTGGAGACAAGGTCTTGCTATGTTGCCCAGGCTGGTCTCAAACTCCTGGCCCCAAACAATTCTCCTGCCTTGGCTTCCCAAAGTGCTGGGATTACAGGCATGAGCCACTGTACCTGGCATGCAACGTATGTTTAAATAACCCATGGGTAAAGGAAGAAATCACAAGAGAAATTAGAAAATATTTTGAACTAAATGATAATAATTGCATAACATATCAACAATTGTGAGATGCAGCTAAGTCAGTATTTAGAAGAAACTTTGTCTTTAAATGCTTATGTTAGAAAGATAAATATTTAAAACCAATAATTTAAGCTTCTACTTTAAGAAGCTAGATCAAGAAAAGCAAGATAAACTCAGAGTAAATAGAACAAAAAAAAAGAATAAAGAATGGAAATCAATGACTATAAAGGAGAAAAACCAATAATATAAAAATTAGTTTTCAAAAATTTGAGACAGGATATTTTTCTGTCATTCAGGCTGGAGTGCAGTGGTGTGAGAATGGCTCACTGCAGCCTCAACCTCTTGGGCTCAGGTGATCCTCCCATCTCAGCCTTCCAGGTAGCTGGAACTGCAGGCATATACCACCATGCCTGGCTAATTATTTTTATTTTTTGTAGAGTCAGAGTTTCTCTATGTTGCCCAGGCTGGTCTTGGATTCCTGGGCTCAAGCAGTCTGGCCTCCGAAAGTGCTGGGATTACAGGCAAAAAATTAGCTCTTTGAAAAAAATCAATACAATTGATAAATTATCAGCTAAATTGACTTAAAAAACCCCAGACAAACACAAATTATCAATATCAAAAAATAAAAGAGGTGGCATCACTGTAAACCCTACAGACATTACAATAATTAAAAGGCAATATTATGAACAATACACTTGACAATTTAAATAAAATTTAAAAATTACTTGAAAGATGCTAATGAACTGACACAAGAATTAATACAAATCTGAATAACCCTGTATGTATAAAAGAAATTAAATTCATAATTGCTGTAGTTTGGTAGACTCAGCTATTCCGGTCTGTTGGTTTTGGAGAATATAAAGTCTGGATAAGGAAAGGTCCTCCACAATGCAACACAGCCATCTTGCCAGACTGTGGTCAGACTACTGTTACTACTTCTTCTTCTTCTTTTTTTTGAGATGGAGTTTTGCTCTTATTGCCCAGGCTGGAGTGCAGTGGCACCATCTTGGCTCACTGCAACCTCCACCTCCTGGGTTCAAGTGATTGTCTTGCCTCAGCCTCCTGAGTAGCTGAGATTACAGGCACCCACCACCACTCCCAGCTAATTTTTTGTATTTTTAGTAGAGATTGAGTTTCATCATGTTGGCCAGGCTGGTCTCAAACTCCTGACTTCAGGTGATCCACCCACCTTGGCTTCCCAAAGTGCTGGGAGTACAGATGTGAGCCACTCACCTGGCCCTCCGGCTGCTTCTTTAAGCAGGACCCCAGTCCATTCATCCTCACTGGGTGGAACCTCCCTGCAGGGGTTCAGCCACTCCAGCCAGGGTTCTACAGAAAAAGCTCTAATCTCTTCCTGGGATAGGGCCCCTAGGGGGAAGTGCAGCTGCCATCTTTGTGGTTTGATTGACCCAGTCTGTTCCAGCCTGCTGGCTTTGGAGAATACAAACAGTCCAGACAAGGAAGGGTTCCCCCTAGGGCAGCACACCTGCTCTACCAAAAAGCAATCAGATTGCTTCTTTAAGTGGGTCCCTGATCCCATTCCTCATGACTGGGTAAGCCCTTCCAACAGGGGTCTCTAGGCACCTCCTACCAGCATGTTTGGGCCAGCAACAGGTCAGTACGCACCTGGGACGAAGTTTCCAGAGGAAGAAACTGGCTGCCATCTTTGCTGTTTCACAGCCTTTACTGGTGATACCTTTAAGTACAGGAAAACACAAGGCAACTAGGGTCTGGAGTGGACCTCCAGCAAACCACAGCAGCCTGACTGTTAAGAGAAAAACAAACAACAGAAAAAACTAATCAGAACAAAGAGACAATGTACCACAATCTCTGGGACACAGCTAAAGCAGTTTAAGAGGGAAATTTATAGCACTAAATGCCCACATCAAAAACTAGAAAGACATCAAATTAACAACCTAACAAGTCAACTAACAGAACCAGAGAATCAAGAGCAAACAAATCCCAAAGCTAGTGGAAGACAAGAAATAACAAAGATAAGAGGTGAACTGAGGGGTGAGAACTGCACTAATACAAAAAATCCTTTAAAACATCAATGAATCCAGGAGCTGGTTTTTTGAAGAAAATGATTAAAATAGATAGACTGCTAACTAGTCTAATAAAGAAGAAAAGAGAGCTGATTCAAATAAACACAATCAGAAGTGGTAAGGGAGATATAGGCACCGACCCCACAGAAATACAAACAACCATCAGAGAATACTGTAAACACTATTACGCATATAAACCAGAAAATCTAGGCCACTTGCAGTAGCTCATGCCTGTAATCCCAGCACTCTGGGTAGCTGAGGTGGGTGGATCACCTGAGGTCAGGAGTTCTGCTGGTGTGCAGGTCACCCACTGCACACCAGCATAGGTGACAGAGCAAGACTCTGTCTAAAAAAACAAACAAACTAAACTAAGAAAATCTAGAAGAAATGGATAAATTTCTCGACATGTGCACCCTCCTGAGATGACTCAGGAAGAAATTGAATCTGTGAATAGACCAGTAATGAGTTCTAAAATTGAGGCAATAATAAATCGCTTACCAACCAAAAAAAAAAACAAAAAAACAAAACCCCCCAGGATCAGACAAATTCACAGCTGAATTCTACCAGAGGTTTAAAAAAGAGCTAGTACCATTTCTATTGAAACGATTGCAAAAAATTTAAAAGGAGTGACTCCTCCTTAACTTATTTAATGAGGCCAGCATCATTCTGATACCAAAACATGGCAAAGATACAACAAATAAACAAAACCTCAGGCCAATATCCTTCATGAATATCAGTACAAAAGTCTTCAGTAAAATAGTGACAAACTGAATCCAGCAGCATATCAAAAAGGTTATCCACCATGATCAAGTTGGCTTCATTCCTGGGATGCAAGTTTGGTTTGACATACACAAATCAATAAATATGATTCACTGTGTAAATGGAACTAAAGACAAAAACCACATGATTATCTCAATAGATGCAGAAAAGGTCTTTGATAAAATTTAATATCCCTTCACATTAAAAACTCTCAATGAAATAGGTATTGAAGAAACATACCTCAAAATAAGAGCTATCTATGACAAACCCACAGCTAACACCACATGGAATAGGCAAAAGCTAGAAGCACTCCCCTTGAAAACAGACACAAGGATACCCTCTCTCACCACTTCTATTCAACATAGTATTGGGAAGTTCTGGTCAGGGCAATCAGGCAAGAGAAAGAAACAAAGGGAATTCAAATAGGAGGAGAGGAAGTCAAATTATGTTTGTTTGCAGATGATATGATCATATATGTAGAACCCCATTGTCTCAGCACAGAAGCTTCTTGAGCTGATAAGCAACTTCAGCAAAGTCTCAGGATACAAAATAAATGTGCACAAATTGCTAGCATTCCTATTCACCAAAAACAGGCAAGCAGAGAGCCAAATTATGAATGAACTCCCATTCACAATGGTTACAAAAATAGTAAAATACCTACCTAGTAATACAGCTAACAAGGGAGGTGAAGGATCTCTTCAAGAACTACAAACGACTGCTCGAAGAAATAAAAGAGGACACAAATGGGGGAACATTCCATGCTTATGGATAGGAAGCATAAATATTGTAAAAATGTCCATACTGCTCAAAGTAATTTATAAATTCAATGCTATTCCAATTAGCTACCATTGACATTCTTCATAGAATTAGAAGAAACTATTCTAAAATTCATATGGAATCAAAAAAAAAAAAGACTGAATAGCCAAGCAAAAAGAATAAAGTTGGAGGCATCACACTACCCAACTTCAAACTATACTACAAGGCTACAGTAATCAAAACAGCATGGTACTGGTACAAGAACAGACACATAGACTAAAGGAACAGAATAGAGAACTCAGAAATACAACTGCACACCTACAATCATCTGATCTTTGACAAGCCTGACAAAAGCAAGCAATGGGGAAAGGATTCCTTATTTAATAAATGGTGCTGGGAGAGCTGGCTAGCCATATGTCAAAAATTGAAACTGGATCCATTCCTTACACCATATGCAAAAATTAACTCAAGATGGATTAAAGACTTAAAAGTAAAACCCAAAACTATAAAAAGGCTAGAAGAAAATCTAGGCAATACTATTCTGGACACAGACATGGCAAAGATTTCAATGATGAAGAAGGCAAAAGCAATTTCAACAAAAGCAAAAATTGACAAATGGAGTCTAATTAAACTAAAGAGCTCTGCACAGAAAAAAAAAAAAACCCAAAAATCAACCAAACAAAAAACTATCAACAGAGTAAACACACAACTTACAGAATGGAAGAAAATTTTTGCAATCTCTCTATCTGACAAAGAATTAATATCGAGAGTCTACAGGGAACTTAAATTTAAAAGAAAAAAACCCAACCCAATTAAAAAGTGGGCAAAGGACATTGAACAGGCAGTTCTCAAAAGTAGACACACATGTGCCCAACAAACATGAAAAAAAGCTCAACGTTACTAATCACTAAAGAAATGCAAATCAAAACCACTATGAGATGCCATCAAATACCAGTCAGAATAGCTATTATTAAAAACTCAAAAAAACAGCAGATGCTGGCAACGTTGCAGAGAAAAGGAATGCTTTTACGCTGTTGGTGGGAGTGCAAATTAGTTCAATTATTGTGGAAGACACTGTGGCAATTCTTCAAAGACTTAGAGACAGAAATACCATTTTAACTAGCAATCCCATTACTGGGTATATACTCAAAGGAATACAAATCATTCTACTATACAGACACATGCATGGGTATGTTCATTGCAGCACTATTCACAATAGCAAAGTCATGGAATCAACCTAAATCCCATAAATAATAGACTGGATAAAGAAAATATGCTACATATACACTATGGAATACTATGCAGCCATAAAAAAGAAGATTTATCCTTTGTAGGGACATGGATGGAAACATTATCCTCAGTAAGCTACTGTAGGAGCAGAAAATCAAACAATGCCTTTTTTCACTTATAAGTGGAAGCTGAATGATGAGAACACATGGACACATGGTGGGTAACAACACACACACTGGGGTCTCTCAGGGGGTGGGGTGAGGGGAGGAAGAGCATCAGGAGTATTAGCTAATGGATGCTGGGCTTAAAACCTGGGTGATGGAATGATCTGTGCAGCAAATCACCATGGCATATGTTTACCTATGTAACAAACCTGCACGTCCTGCACATGTACCCCCGAACTTAAAACAAAAGTTGAGGCTGGGTACGGCGGCTCATACCTGTAATCCCAGCACTTTGGGAGGCTGTGGTGGGTGGATCACGAGGTCAGGAGTTCGAGACCAGTCTGGCCAACATGGTGAAACCCTGTCTCTACTAAAGATACAAAAAATTAGCAGGGGGTGGTGGCACACGCCTGTAATCCCAGCTACTTAGGAGGCTGAGGCAGGAGAATTGCTTGAACCCAGGAGGCAGAGGTTGCAGTGAGCTGAGATTGTGCCATTGCACTTCAGTCTGGGCAACAGGGTGAGACTCTATCTCAAAAAAAAAAAAAAAGTTAAAGAAAAAACATATTAAAAAAAAAAAAAGAAAAATTGAATTCACAATTAAAAAGCTTCCCACTGTGAAAACTGTAGACACAGATGGCTTTACTGGTAAAATTTATCAAATTTTAAGGAAGAAATTATACTGACCCTATAGAAACTCTCAGAAACTAGAGTAGGACAGAACAATCTTTAACTTGTTTCATGAGACCAAAATAATCCTAATACCAAAACCTTATAAAGACATTATAAAAAGAGAAAAATTACAGATTAATATACCTCATAACCACAGACACAAAAATTCTTTTTTTGTTTTTCTTTTTTATTTTTTGTTAGAAAAAAATTCTTAACACAATTTTACCAAATTAATTCTAGTAATGTAAAAATATGCTTCTATGAGCAAGTGTGGCTTATCTCAGGAATGCAAAATTGTTTTAATATTTAAAAAATAAGCCAATATTTTTACCATGTGAAAGAACAGAGGAGAAAACTCATAAATGCAGAAAAAACATTTGAAAATTTGAAAACCACTTATAATGAAAACTCTGACGACACTACTGTCATTATTTGCAGGTGACATGATTATGTATGTAGAAAATACTAAGGAAGCTACAAATACATACCAGAACTAGGTGAGTTTGGAATGTTGCAGAATATAAGTTAAATATACAAAAATTAACTTTGTCTACTAACTAGCAAAAACAACTGTAGAATAAAATTTAAAAAGTTATTTAAAATAGCATAAAAACATATGGATAAATATAACAAAATGTGAGTAAGAGTTATACACTGGAAATTACAAAACATTGACATTAAAGAAGGCCTACATTATCCAAAGTGAATTAATGCAGGAACAGAAAACCAAATACCACATGTTCTCACTTATAAGTGGGAGCTAAACTTTGGGTACTCATGGACCTAAAGACAACAATAGAAACTGAGGACTACTAGAGGGAGGAGAAAGGAAAGAGAGCAGGAGTTGAAAAAGTAACTATTGGGTACTGTAATCAGTACTTGGGTGATGGGATGATTTATACCCCAAACCTTAACATCATGCAATACACCCAAGTAACAAATCTGCACATGTACCCTGTTAATATAAAATAAAGTTGAAAAAAAAAGAAGGCCTAAATAAATGGAGAAACATACCATGTTCTTGGATTGGAAGACTCAATGGTGTTAATAACTCCATTCTCCATAAATAGATCTATATATTTAATATAATTTCAAATAAAAAATTTATTGGGCTTTTTTTTGGAGTAAAAATTAGCAAGAGAATCCTAAAATTTACATGGAAATCAAAGTGTCTTGCATGACTAGAAATATTTTGGAAAAGAAAACAAAGTTGGATAACTACAGTATTTGATTTCAAGATGTATTCTCAGGCTGTATGACATGAATTGAATCTCTGTCCCCACCAAATCTCATGTCAAATTGAAATCCTCAGTGTTGAAAGTGGGGCCTGGTGGGAGGTGATTGGATCATGGAGGTGGTTTCTCATGGTTTAATGCCATCCCCCTTGATGCTGTGATAGTGAGTTCTCGTGAGATATGGTCATTTAGACCTCCTCCCTTTCTCTCTTCCTTCTGCTCCAGCAATGTGAAGTATTCACTCCCTCTTTGCCTTCTGCCATATTTGCAGGTTTCCTGAGGCCTTCCCAGAAGTTGAGCAGATACCAGCATCACGCTTCCTGTACAGTCTGAGGAACTGTGAGCTAATTAAAACTCTTTTCTTTATAAATTACCTAGTCTTAGGTATTTCTTTATAGCAATGTGAGAATGAACTAATACAGAAAATTGGTACTGAGAAGTGGGGCATTGCTATGAAGATACCTGAAAATGTGGATGTGACTTTGGAACTGGGTAATGGGCAGAGGTTGGAAGAGTGTTGGAGGGCTCAGAAGAAGACAAAGGATTAGGGAAATTTGGAACTCCCTAGAGACTGGTTAAATGGTTGTGACCCAATACTGATAGTAACATGGACAATAAAGTCCAGGCTGATGAGGTCTCAGATGGAGATGAGGAACTTATAGGGAACTGGAGCAAAGGTCACTTTTGTTGTGTGTTAACAAATAACCTGGAAGCACTGTGCCCCTGCTCTAAGGATCTGTGAAACTTTGAACCTGAGAGTGATGATCTAGGGTATCTGGCAGAAGAAAATTCTGAGTAGCAAAGCATTCAAGATTTAATCTGGCTGCTTCTAACAATCTGTGCTCATGTGTGTGAGCAAGGAAATGACCTGAAACTGAAACTTACATTTAAAAAAGAAGCAGAGTGTTAAAGTCTGAAAATTTTGCAACCTAGCCATGTGGTAGAAAAGGAAAGCTTACTTTCTGGGGAGGAATTTGCATAACTGAAAAGAAGCCAAATGTTGATAGCCAGGGAAATGGGGAGAAGCCCTTGAAGGATTTCAGAGATCTTTGCCACAGCCCCTCCCATTAGAGGTTAGGAGGCCTATGAGAGAAGGATGGTTTCATGGGACAGGTCCAGGGTCCCACTGCCCTGAGCAACCTTGGGATACTGCTCCCTCCATCCCAGCCACTCCAGCTCCGGCTACGGCTCAAAAGGGCCCGGGTACAGCTCAGACAGCTACATCAGAGGCTGCAAGCTGTGAGCCTTGGCAACTCCCGTATGATGTTAAGCCTGCAGGTGCAAAGAGTGCAAGTTGAGGCTTGGGAGCTTCTGCCTAGATTACAGAGGATGTATGGAAAGGCCTGGATATCCAGGCAGAATCCTGCTTCAGGGGCAGAGCCTTTGTGGAGAAACTCTGCTAGGGCAGTGCAGAGGAGAAATTGTTGGGTTGGAGTCCCCACATCGAGTCTCCACTGGGACACTGCATACTGGAGCTGTGAGAAGAGGGCCACCATACTCCAGACTCCAGAATTGCAGATCCTTTGGCAGCTTGCACCCTCAGCCTGGAAGAGCCATAGGCACCCAATGCCAGCCCATGAGAGCGGATGTGGGGGCTGACCCCTGTAAAGCCACAGAGGCGGAGCTGCCCAAGGCCTTGGGACCTCACCCTTTGTACCAGCGTGCCCTGTATGTGAGACGTGGAGTCAAAAGAGATTATTTTGGAGCTTTAAGATTTAATGACTGCCCTGTTGAGTTTCAGACTTGCATGGGGCCTGTAGCCCCTTTCTTTTGGCAGAGTTCTCCCTTTTGAAATGGGAGTATTTACCCAATGCCTGCATCCCCATTGTATCTTGGAAGTAACTAACTTATTTTTTTATTTTACAGGCTTATAGGTGGAAGGGACTTACCTTGTCTCAGATAAGACTTTGGACTTTGGACTTTTGTGTTAATGCTGGAATGAGTTAGGAGGGGACTGTTGAGAAGGGATGATTGTATTTTACAACATGAGAGGGACATGAGACTTGGAGGGGCCAGGGGCACAATTATATGGTTTGGTCTGTGTCCCCACCAAATCTCATGTTGAATTGTAATCCTCAGTATTGCTGGTGGGGCCTAGTGGGAGGCCATTGGATCATGGGGGTGGTTTCTCATGGTTTAACACTATCCCCCTTGGTGTTGTCATAGTGAGTGAATTCGTGTGATATCTGGTCATTTAAAAGCATGCCACACCTCCCTTCTCTTTCTCTTCCTTCTGCTCTGGCCAGGTGGAGTGCTTGCTCCCACTTTGCCTTCCACCATGTTTGTAGGTTTCCTGAGGCTTCCCCCGAAGTTGAGCAGATGCCAGCATCACGCTTTCTGTGAAACTGTGAAGTCTGTGGAACTGTGGAACTGTGAAGTTTGTAAAACTGTGAGCCAATGAAACCTCTTTTCTTCACAAATATCCAGTCTTAGGTATTTCTTTATAGCAGTGCAAGAACAGACTAATAAACCATATTAATCAAAATATTGGCCAGGCATGATGGCTCATGCCTATAATCCCAGCACTTTGGGAGGCTGAGTTGGGCAGATTGCTTAAACTCAGGAGTTCAAGACCAGCCTGGGCAACATGGTAAAACCCTGTCTCTACAAAAAATAAAAAAAATGGCTGGGCATGGTGGCATGCATCTGTGGTCCCAGCTAATTGGGAGGCTGAGGTGGGAGGATTGCGTGAGCCTCGGATTTTTTTTTTTTTTTGAGATGGAGTCTTGCTGTGTTGCCCAGGCTGGAGTGCAGTGACGTGATCTTGGCTCACTGCAACCTCCGCCTCCTGGGTTCAAGTGATTCTCTTGGATCAGCCTCCTGAGTAGCTGGGATTACAGGCCTGTGCCACCACACCCAGCTAATATTTTTTGTATTTTTAGTAGAGATGGGGGTTTCATCACGTTGGTCAGGCTGGTCTCAAATTCCTGACCTCGTGATCTGCCTGCCTCAGCCTCCCAAGGTGGTGGGATTACAGGTGTGAGCCACCATGCCCAGCCAAGCCTGGGATTTTTTTTTTTTGTATTTTTAGTAGAGACAGGGTTTTACCATGTTGGCCAGGATGGTTGCGAACTCCTGACCTCAGGTGATCCACCCGCCTCAGCCTCCCAAATTGCTGGGATTACAGGTGTGAGCGACTGCCACTGGCCAATTTTGTATTTTTAGTAGAGACATGGTTTCACCATGTTCACCATGTTGGTCAGGCTGGTCTCAAACTCCTGACCTCAGGTGATCTGCCTGCCTTGGCCTCTCAAAGTGCTGGGATTACAGGCATGAGCCACTGTGCCCAGCCAAATCATTCTTTTTCTATTTTTTTTTGAGACGGAGTCTTGTTCTGTCGCCCAGGCTGGAGTGCAGTGGCACCATCTCAGCTTGTTGCAACCTCTGCCTCATGGGTTCAAGTGATTCTCCTGCCTCAGCCTCCTGAGTAGCTGGGATTACAGGCACACACCATCATGCCTGGCTAATATTTGTATTTATAGTAGAGATGGGGTTTTATATGTTGGCCAGGATGGTCTCAATCCCCTGACCCCATGATCTGCCTGCTTTGTCTTCCCAAAGTGCTGGAATTATAGGTGTGAACCACTGTGCCTGACGAAATTGTTCTATTATAAAGACACATGCACATGTATGTTTATTGCAGCATTATTGGCAATAGCAAAGACATGGAATCAAGCTAAATGCCCATCAATGCCAGACTGGATAAAGAACATGTGGTACATATTCACCATGGAATACTATGCAGCCATAAAAAAGAACGAGATCATGCTTTTTTTTTTTTTTCTTGAGACGGAGTCTTGCTCTGTGGCCCAGGCTGGAGTGCATTGGCACGATCTTGGCTCACTGCAACCTCCACCTCCCAGGTTCAAGTGATTCTCCTGCCTCAGCCTCCCGAGTAGCTGGGACTACATGTGTGCACCACCAACCCAGCTAATGTTTTGTATTTTCAGTAGAGATGGGGTTTTGCTGTGTTAGCCAGGATGGCCTTGATCTCCTGACCTCGTGATCCACCTGCCTTGGCCTCCCAAAGTGCTGGGATTATAGGTGTGAGCCACCGTGCCCTGCGCTGAGTTCATGTCTTTTGCAGGAACGTAGATGGAGCTGGAGGCCATTATCCTTAGCAAACTGTATTAGGGTTCTCTAGTGGGCAGTATTATGCACAACACTGCCCACGTAAGACTGGATGAGTATTTCTAGTATTCTTT
Organism: Cacajao melanocephalus; assembly: GCA_963573385.1. Classification (NCBI taxonomy): domain Eukaryota; kingdom Metazoa; phylum Chordata; class Mammalia; order Primates; family Pitheciidae; genus Cacajao; species Cacajao melanocephalus. The sequence goes on from CAUYLG010060515.1 coordinate 17,795, forward strand.
CTAAAGGGCTGGTGTTATCAAAGAAAGTTAATAATACAGGAGAAAAACATGTAAAACTGACACTCTGTGTGGTCTTTATAAGAATTTAGGGACCAGCGCAGTGGCTCACGCCTGTATTCCCAGCACTTTGGGAGGCCAAGGAAGAAAGATTATCTGAGGTTGGGAGTTCTAGACCAGTGTGACCAACATGGAGAAACCCCGTCTCTACTAAAAATACAAAATTAGCTAGGCATCATGGTACATGCCTGTAATCCCAGCTACTTGGAAGCCTGAGGCAAGAGACTCATTTGAACCCAGGAGGCAGAGGTTGCGGTAAGCCGAGATCATGCCATTGCACTCTAGCCTGGGCAACAAGAGCGAAACTCTGTCTCAAAAAAAAAGAAAAAAGAATTTAAGAAGGCCTTTAACATGAAAATTAAAATCCTCATGAGAGATTTCTTTTTCTGTTTTGTTTTGTTTTTGAGATGGAGTTTAACTCTTGTTCTCCAGGCTAGAGTGCAACAGCACAATCTGGGCTTACTGCAACCTCCACCTCCCGAGTTCAAGCGATTGTCCTGCCTCTGCCTCTCAAGTAGCTGAGATTGCAGGCTTGTGCCACCATGCCCGGTTAATTTTGTATTTTTGATAGAGACAGGGTTTCAGCATGTTGGCTGGGCTGGTGTCAAACTTCTGACCTCAACTGATCCACCAGCCATGGCCTCCCACAGTGCTAGGATTACAGACGTGCGTCACTGCAATCGGCCCTCATGAGAGATTTCTTTGTGGGTTCACTTCTTGTTCCTGACGTGGCTCCTTGACCTTTTGAGTCTCTCTGTCCCTGCCTCTCTCTCTCCCTTTCAACTACCCTCCTTCTCTCTCTTCCTACCTTTTCTTCCTTCCTTTTCTATCTTACTATCTTTTACTATGAAAGTATAACACAAATATGGAATTGAGCATAAAATGTTAATGTGCTTTTGAATGAAATGTTATAAATTACACATCTGTGTAATGAACACTCAGGCCACTTAATGGAGTATAGCCAGACCTCCAGAAAGCCTTTTTTGACTGCAACTTTCTCCATGCCTAGAGATAATCATTACTTCCTTACATTTCTTTACAAGGTACCACTTAACTATGTATCCATAAAAATACAAATTGTTTTTCTTGCTTTTAATCTTAACTGGAATCTTTCAGTTGCTTTCTTTTTTGGCTTGGGTTATTTTAATCAATATTATGTTTTTAAGGTACATCAGTGACCTGTGTAGCTATATGTGGTTCATTTTGGTGCTATATTCTATTGTAGGACTTGTACCACAATTTATCTATTATACTCTTTTTGAGACGGAGTCTCACTCTGTTGCCTGACTGGAGTGCAGTGGCGTGATCTTGGCTCACTGCAACCTCCACCTCCGGGTTCAAATGATTGTCCTGCCTCAGCCTCCCAAGTAGTTGGGACTATAGGTATGCTATGCCACGCCCAGCTAATTTTTGTATGTTTTGTAGAGACGGGGTTTCACCATGTTGGCCAGGATGGCCTCGATCTCTTGATTTCGTGATCCTTCTGTCTCAGCCTCCCAAACTGCTGGGATTACAGGCATGAGCCACTGCGCCTGGCCCTATTATACTCTTAACGGACATTTGTTAATAGTTTCGGGGATTATCAGCAATGCAGCCATGAGCAGTTTTTTTTTTTTTTTCAATTATCCTGAGACATATACATGAGTTTCTCTAGTGTGTATATGTATATGTGGGAGTGGAATTGCTGAGTCCTAGGACTTGCATATCTTCATATTTGCCAAAATGTTTTCTAAAGTGGTTGCACCAGTTTCACTTCTACCAGCAGTTTATGAAAGTCCTCATTATGTTTTGTTTTTTTAATATATATTTTATTGCATTTTAGGTTTTGGGGTACAGGTGAAGAATATGCAAGATTGTTGCATAGGTACATACATGGCAATGTGGTTTGCTGCCTTCCTTCCCATCACCTATATCTGACATTTCTCCCCTTGTTATCCCTCCCCAACTCCCCACCCCCTGCTGTCCCTCCCTTAGTTCCCCCCCACAGGCACCAGTGTGTGTTGCTCCCCTCCCTGTGTCCATGTGTTCTCATTGTTCAACACCCAACTATGAGTGAGAACATGTGGTGTTTGATTTTCTGTTCTTGTGTCAGTTTGCTGAGAATGATGGTTTCCAGGTTCATCCATGTCCCTACAAAGGACA